>CAUJGJ010000444.1:4213117-4308117 GCA_963170055.1 Halisarca cf. caerulea | reverse complement strand
GACGATTTCCAAGCGATCGAGTTTCCAGGGCTGTAGGCGGCCCATGAGTTTTTTAAACTCGAATCGCTTGTTAAAGCTGAAGAGATCTTCGAAGCGTTAGTTTTGTGAATAACGACAATTTCCAAGCGATTCCAGTTTCCAGGGCCGTAGGCAGGCCATGACTTTTTTAAACTCGAATCGCTTGTTTTGTCTCGTTGGGATCCCGGAGTTGAATCGTATCGTTCGCTTGCCTTAGCCTTAGTCTTCTTATCCTGAGTTTGTGTGTTGTACGCGCGACGTCATAACTAAATCTTCAAGGAGATGAAGTATTTCGGGTTCGAAGGAGAAACAGCAGGAGCCCGAGGCAGTCGAGGCTTTTGTCTGCAGGGAAGATACTTTTGTATCTCTTCCTACAGGATACGGTAATTTTCGATGGCGGTTCTCGTGCTTGCCTATGTTCATTAAAAGCAAAGGAAGAAGTGTTGGGAACTTACTCTGTACTTCAGCAATAAATTTCTCCCATATCACATGGGAGAAATGGGCGCATCATTTTAACTATAGATACTCTAATTTACGCTAAATACAATGGAACCCACTTAACACAAACTCGCTTAAGATGAAATTTTGGTTAACATAAAAGTAGAGAATGGCCCCTGCAATGTCCCTAGTATTCCTAATTATTCTGATAACATGAACATCTTTAATCAGTCCCTTGAGTTTCGTGTTTAGTGGGTTCAAATGTAGTTGATTATCAGGGATCTGTCTGTAATGGGGGTCACTTGCGAACTCTATCATGACCAATACATAGCTAAGCAGAGCAATCTGCTTCACAGCATTCTTTTGAATCGGATCAAGTCTTCAAATGATAGGATTTGCGTATTATATCGTATTGAGTACAAATTCATATGCATGTCTGCATGTACGTATATGCATAAATTCATGATTTTACCATGGCTGGTGGTGAATCAACAGAAGAAACTCTTCTTGTGGTAGATGTTGATCCACTATCCTATGGTGAGCAGATCTTATTCTGCCATGAGGCACATCTACTTGTACTGGGGGCCGACATTGTTTGCTCTATATAAGCCCATGTAGAGCTTGCTCATTGTAGTTTGCATGTCATCTTCTAGTTTTTCAATGCATCCAACAATCTCGGCATTTGCAGCAGACCACTGTATTACTGTCAGATAATTTACCCACTAATCTCCTTGCAACTCAATTGATAATTCTGATTCAAAATCTCATCTAACCTATGTACATGGCACCTTGCACAATCAATAGACAAATGTTTTTAATTCACAATGATGGTCAAGTGGAGCTCCAATGTTAGTTTCTTGTATATATGTTTTTGACTGTAACCTGTACACTTCCATCTCTTTAAGAATTTAAGGTCCTTTTATAACCTCATTTAAAGTTTGCTTATTATAGCAGAGGAAAAATGTATGCACACAAACTTGGACTTGGAAAATTGTTCATTATAAGTGAAGTTCTTTATAACGCAGGGTTCTTTCTAAGTTCCACTGTGTTATTATATATTCTGTACCCGTTCTCTCGCTTTTGATATATGAATATCATTATCATCTTAGCAACTGCATATTAATGAGCCACCAGAAACATGGTGATTCCAGAACAAAAGTGGTATACACTTTGACCAGACCCATTCTCGCCAACCAGATGATGTCATAATAAAAAATGGAGGCAAGAATAGGGTCTGTGCGACGTGAGACTAGCCCAGACCATGTTATCACCATCTTATCGGTCCCCGAAGATGGCCGAGCGGGAATGGGTCGGCTACGCCAGACTATATACGACTCTAAAGCAGACTTAATTTTTAGGTTTCCTTATTTGCTTAGTCTTTGTGGAGCACAGGTTTAATGTGTTTGGTGAGACAGCAGTAGATATTAAAACCAATTGACTACTGCTACTATTAGATTTGTTCTTTTTTAATCCTTGAGGTGGACATTAGAAGCCAAGACAAAAGGGAATGGAACGCATTCAGACCACTATGTATGTGATACTAAATCTATGGTTACTCTATTATGTGCCTGTATTGACTAATTGAAATTTATTATGTTTATTTCTGTGTGTTTGCCATAGATTTCAATGTTAATGTTGTACATGGGAGGACAGGAAGCTGCTACATGGAAGTAGGGAGCACCTCTGTCATATGTTCAATGTATGTTAAACAGTATTCATTTTTGGTTGAACTATGCTATGTTGAGCCTATGGTTAAACTACATTGTCATGCACTGGGATGCATGGCAAAGAATTTATTGTACATTTTATTTGTATGCAGTCATTGATTTTCCTAACCTGTTTCTGATACTGAGCAGTGCAAGAAAAGTGTGGCATGTTTGTTGACATTAACGTAAGTCTTAGCAGTTTTCTACAAGAAATGGGACAGTATACTAGTAAAATGAGATATTTACTTCTGTAGTACCATCCAGCTGCAGCCATGCTCAATGGATTTGGATTGTTATTAGAATGTACATGGACATTGAAATTAACTCGTTTGTTAGGGTTTAATTAACTTATTGCCTATAAAGCATATCCAACAGCCTAGTATAATGACTGGACTACTTTTCTAGTACTCTGCATAGTAAGTGCCATGTTGTGTTTATGACCACCTAGATGTAACTATCACTTTTGAAAAACTACTTGTGTTGCATGTAATGCAGTTTAGTTATGATATCCAATTGTTTTTAAAGAGGTACAGTATGTTGTACATTTGAGCCTTCTTCAAACATCTAGGTTGTTTGGAGGCTGAGCTGAAACAATATGAGAGAGCTAGCGACACTTGCCTTTATTGAAACAAGCGATTCAAGTTTAAAAAACTCGTGGGCCACCTACGGCCCTGGAAACTCGAATTGCTTGGAAATCGTCGTTATTGACTAAAATAATACTTCGAAGAACTTTTCTGGTCGAAAAGACTCTTCGCTGATAAAATCAGAAGCAAACGAATGAATTTTACTGAAATATAGCCGAAAGATTACGTACCGACTTCGCGTCCGCCATGTTGTTGACATATATATATATATATATATATATATTATACATATATATATCTAGACATCGTTCCGGACGTTCCGGACACTTTCGGTGAAAGTACAAACAATATAGGGCCGCCTTCAGGCAGCCCAAAAACTATGATTATTGTGTGCATATTAGCTTTGTCGCATTTACTGTTGTATAGTAAGTGCCAAAATTATTCAAGCCACTGTTGAGAACAAGATCTAGTTTATACCTTTGAGATCTCTCAACTTTGCCCTGAAGGGCTGTTTTGTGATCCAGTCCTAGTCTACCTAACATGTGAACTATTGTGGAGTATTGTAGCATGTGTATATGCTTATGCAGGTCAGTGTTGGGGTCGTTACTTTTGAAAAGTAATCTCATTACATATTACATATTACTATGAAAACTTGTTTTACGTTACAGTTACATATTATTCAATAATAAATGTAACTAGTAATCATATAAGAACAGATTACATTTGCTCCTGCAAACAACCTCCAAGTTGCATCCCAGTGAAAATTTTAACCCTCCTTAATGTGAACATGAACATAACATGTAATCACTGAATGCTAAAATCAAACTTGGCCATTCACGATCAAATGTAGTAGATTGCACAACCAAGACAATATCTGCTGGTATACTGCATATGTAGTGCAGTCCAGAGCACTAGTAATGTGACCATCTCACTAACAATTCTGTGCTGTCCTTGATGACAGAAGCACTGCTTTCATGCACTTATAGCCTTTATTATAACCACAAACTTGCTCAATTTTAGAATGTTATAATATATTACTTTCCCCACAGAGCTAATTGTAATATATTACTAGTTGCAAGACAAGTATTTAGTTATATTACTTAACTCCTGCAATAGTAATAATATTACGTAATATATTACTTTGGTATTTAGTTACCCCCAGCACTGTGCAGGTTCACCACAAAGTGAAATTTGAATTATGCAAGTGTTACTGAGCTGAAACAATATGCTTGAGTTCAATGAGAAACAATATGAGTTCAATGCGAACAGCCATTCTATGCAATATGCGACAGAATTTTCAAGCTATTCAGAGTCTCAGTTTCAGCTAATGGCATATTTTGACTATAGTTGCAATATGAATTGTAACATGAATTTCAGAATACTAAACTTCCTATCCGATACTTGTAGTGGTTTACTAATGATTAATTTGGCCCAAAACATCCAAAATGTATATTTTGTCAAGTCATCATAATATTCCTGAATCATGTGTCACACTACCAGATCACCTGAACTGACAGATCTAATATTGTCTTTGCTTAGACATGGGCCCTGTGAAGTTTCAAGATTTCAGTTTAATGTGGAAGCCAAACTAAATTGCTATGTCAAGTTTGCTCCATTTTCCAAAGACAGTAGGCAGAATCCTATAGAGGTAAGGTTTACTTCTAAAGTTTGCACTGTAATTTTCTTGTTCAACATTGACGGTATAAACAAGTACACCCTGCAATCATTTGTTGCTCATTTTGTTCAGCAGTTTAGTCTTGATGTGTGAGTGGACATAGCATACTTTGGGCATTACAATAGGTGCTCGAAATTTATCTATAAACTTCTCCTAAAATTTAGCAAAAAGGTTCTTTTCCCCTTTGTGTCAAAGGTTAGTATTGTATTAGTGAATTTTGAGCAACTGTTGAAAAGCCCATTTTGTGTCCCCTTTTGGACATGAGACAAATCACTCCCTATACTATATAATTATATTGACACTCCAAGTTTTTCTTATTTGGTGAGTGAAATATTGAGATTCTGGTATTTGCTGTGCACAACCCTTTCCTATGGACATTACCTTTGTTGTTATTTTCTTTTTGTAAGTTGCATAATTTATGTTTGAGTACAAATTTCAGCTCTAAGTGCAGAGATCTAGGCGGCAGCTTACAGATTCAATAGTAAGTTCAGAGGAATCTACATCATGACATCTATAGACAGTGCTTTTCTTAAAAATTAAAAAAAAAAATTAAAAAAAATTAAAAAAAAAAAAAAAAACGGGCGACATCAAGCAGTCAGACTGCTGTATGTATACTGACAATCTAGGCTTTGACCCCTGTCCATACAGCAATTAAACACTGTCCATTTGGGTGTTATGTGGCTTCCACCCCCATCAACTTTGAACTGTAGCAAAAATAGTACCGTATTTCTCCTAATTTTTATTCTTTTTATTTTCGTCATCCGCTCATAAGTGTCTAAATGTGCTCTAATTTCATACAAAACAGGCCTTGCTCTACTTATTCGCATGGAAGAAGAAATATCAGCAGCTCATTCTCCGTAAAATTACTAAAAAGTAACGGAATTTTTAACTTTAGGAACCCTTTCAATGTAACTTACCACTTTCCTTCTTAAAAGTCAGTCATTCGCTGATTTTTAGGGTCCACACATGTTGATAGACGTGAAATCTGTGAATAAGCTCGATCACGTAAGCTATAAGTCGCCATTTTTCTCGTCTTACATTATTCGTCTTTCGCTCTACTTATTCGTCCATTTGCTCTAGTGTTTTGTCAGCATCAGCCAGTATCGCTAAACAGTTCTATGTGACGGAATTTTTGCCAACTTTGCTCTGATGAAAAATTAGAAGGAATACAGTAACTAACGCCAGTGCAGGCAAAGATTGTAAACAAAGGTGCTGTACTAAATAATGCATCAATATGTTTCAGTATGGCTTCTGTTTTCTTCCCACCCTATACTTCCTCCCTGTACACAGTTTTACAGAAACAGCTCAAGATTTGGATACAGCCTGTCCTCTCTAGTTAATGCTTCTGTGATTTGCTTGTAGTTTTTGCCTTTGCGCCTTAATAGTGAAATTCACTACTTTACACAGCTAGAATAAACCATTATTCCCCAAAGAAACCATTTTCAACTAACCACTGTGGATTACACAATTCATGACATACATAATTGTACGTCTGCCCATAAATAATATTCTGCCGTATGTCCATTGATTGACTGCTGGTCCAACCGCCATACATTCATTGACTGACTGCCGTACATCATCCAGTTTTATGAATAGTACTGAAAATTTCCACCCCTTAGAATTTTAACCCTTCTTTGGTTTATTGCTTGTAGGCTATTTGACCTACAATACCATATACAATAAAATCTCCAATAGTGAACACTCTGAAATGAGGACAACCTCTCTACAAAAGGACACAGCTTGAGGTCCAATAGTACTTTCTCCCTATAGTTTTAATATAGTTCGAACCTCCTGAAGAGGACTGCCTCCTTACAAAGGACAAGAGGGTCCTCCAAAGTGTACTTTATTCAGAAGTTCCACTATATAATGTACATATGTACAAAGTCTATTTGTACCAATTTATGTTGATATTTACATTGCTTCACATTGTAAATAGAAGCCATTTCCTATTAGTCAGCCATTTTGCCTGTAGCAAAACTGGCATCAAATCAGAGACTTTTGCTGTCACAGTGAAACAATGAAAATTGAGTGTTAGGACTTATCATTGCTCCATTACTTCACTTTCCATGAAAGTTGTAGAAGTACAGACAGTCAGTATATTTAATGCAAATTCACCGAATCTATTGGTATTGAGGTGCTGTATTGGATATTAGAAGTGGGTGTGCAGCTGTATGTACTATGAATTAATGGTAGATTTACAGAGGTTTATGTTTTCCATTGTAAAGTAGGTCGTGTCTAAATTGCAGCTAAAGGATAACAAAAATATACTCATCTACCCATTTCCTTTAAAAACATGATATTATATGTCTTTTTGTTTATCAGCAAAGGGAACCAAAGCTATGCATGGGAAGTACCTGTTTTGCAACCAATGTCAACGTCCTCCATGATATGATTTCCCTTATTGATCATTATTTGATTTTCTTACTATCCTGCATGTTCATTCCTTGGACTTGAAAATGGAGTTGTATATGAAATAGATGCATGTTGCATAACAATCTGCTTTGTTGTCTGCTTCAAGGATCCTGAAGAGAAGGAAATGAGTCAAAAGATTGTGAAGTCAATTGCTAACAGTATCCTATTGGTATGTTTTGCATCTTTTGTCTGTGACGTTTCATGTGTAAATAAGTCTTCCTCAGTGGTATAAGTTTGTATTACAGAGGAACAGTAGAACCTCTGTAATCGGACACTTACATGATCCAAAAAATCTCCCCAGCATAGCAGATCATGCTAAGAACTTCTTGACAAGGCAGTAATCTCTGTAATCTCTGTAAATCTGATACGGATTGATAAGAATTCACTGTATTAGCAAACGGAGTCAAGGCAAGTCCATATTGGAACATGCCTATTCAACTACCTATAAATATTACTAGCTTGAAATATCAGAATATCCCTGTATTCACAAACTTGTACGAAAACCAATTCTAGCTGTAAGCCTTGCAACAGGAGCTATTTGAACAGGGAAGCCTTGAGCCAGTGGCTACTATTCTAGGCACCCTGTCACAACAGTATAAAGAAGGAAAAGACAAGAACTACAAAGAAAATTAAATATGTTGAAAAGTAAATGTGATAATTTTACTAATCAATTCAAATGCAAATTGTCATCAATTTCCTTGATAATATTCAAGTAATCCAAGTTTAAAAAGCTCGCAGGCCGCCTACAGCTCTGGAAACTCAAATCGCTTGGAAATGGTTATTATTGACAAAACTAGCACCTCAAAGAACTCTACTCTAAAGACTCATCGCTGATGAAATGATTACTGGCTCACACTGCATTGCCATTTGCCTCAAAATAAGATCCAACATCCAATAGGCAGTTCATAACTTCAGCCAGACTCTTTAAGTTGATTGAGGGGGTTCAACATCTTTAGATGCTTGTCCACTGTTTCCAATAACAGCATCTTCCAGCCATGACTAACACGATTATGGTGCTTTTATTCTTGGCAAGTGGAAAGCTGCTAGTCTCATCCCCAGCCCAAACTTCTGCACGCACGAAAGGTGCCATTGTTCTATGCAGTGAAGGTGGTCTGGGTACGAGACTAGATATCTGCTGCAAAACAAATTAGTCTGATTATGATGTCGTAAATTGCCATCACAATTACAATTACATCACTTAAATATGACACAAACTACCAAAACCTTGATTAGAGGTTATTTGGGCCGGTCAGGTCAAAAGAATCAACACCAGTTAGCAAGTTGCTGGATTACATGTAAAGGTACCAGGCAGGTCCCACTGTGTTTATGCAGCTTTACTGCCAGTTTCTGTAATTCACTATAAATTCAGTATATACTGTATAATGTACATATCACTGTACCATTGCATACTGACCATTTTCCAGATTAGCAAGGTGTCCATATCTCAGGGGTTACATTCTATATAATCTCAACATGTTGCATTCGAGGAACAGAAAATACGGCTAGTAAAATGAAGTGTCCTGATTTCAGAGTCAGCATTTCAAGGTTCCACTATATTACCAATTGGTTTAACAAGCTTAATTGTTTCCATCACCAATGGGAGTCCAATCAAGGTCCCCCATGCATTTCATAGTGTAAATTTCCACCTTTTGACCCACTACAGATATTTTCAACTTAAATTATGGCTCTATTTTAAGACTGAAGAACACATCCATAGCATACAGCTACTTGTTCCATGAACCACAGAACTGGTTCACATGTAGGGATGATGTGGAAAAGCATGGTTGTGCATACATTAGGACTGAACATATTTTTACTAGAACTCACTTCAAGTACATTTTGGAGCTCCAAAAAGTAACAACTTTGTGGTATTTGCACTTCTGGTGTATAATGCTTTTCCAATATATATATATAATATGGATTTGAAAGAAAGTTTTATAGCAGAGAATTATATAATAGCAGGGGTGAAAATTAACACTCGCCCGTCAGCCCGAGGCGAGTAGATTCTACCACGGGCTAGTAAAACTAATAAAGATGGGCGCCCGTGTGGCCAGTAAGACTACCCCTCCAACATGGCTGATCTAAGTTCTCCAGCTATAGCTTTGAAAGAATTCAAGCACAGCTACTTAAGTTACAACAAAGGAAGCTTAGGATTAGTAACCTTCAAATGTAGGGCTGTAATCAATTTATCAAAGAATTTTTTGAATGTGTCCCCAAAAAAATTCTATTTTTGCTTTAGAGAAGCCCTGAGCACTTAGCAGGCTTCTGCACTCATGACGTCATAGGTCTTTGGTGTTCAGTCTGGGGCTAAGGCTTGCAGGAAAACATTCAATCTCACAGTTATTTTTAGAAAGAAAACAACTGTGGTTTCTTTTATGGGGGCAGGGGGAAGGGTTAAAGAGGGTATTTAGCCACCCACCCACCCACCCACCCCCCCAACCTAGGACCCATTTGCCCAAACCTCCCCCCTCACTTGAATTTCTGTAACACACATGGACAATTGCAACTGACTAATCTATGTATGTACTGTATTCAGAACCTGCTTGAGTGGCACAAAGGAGCCTCAAGAAAACTGTTGAAGGCCCCACCTGCTACCTCACTATACCATGTTATTCCCCCTCTCCTTTCTGTGCCTTGCCTACATTGATTTGTAGGCAATGCACAAAAATTGTAGGAAATAAGGGAAGGGGGCATGGTAAAGTGTCTAGATAGAGTGGGTGTTGGATGAGTATAGGGGTGATACTGTATGATATTGAAGACTCAAAGAATATGGTCTTAGCAAACATCCCAAATGAGCCTGACATTTAAGTCTGAAATTGATCAGTCCTGAAATCTTGTACTACATATTTTTCTGAATAAACCTGATGGTTATCTTAGATCCCATTTACAGACATCACACCATGCAATAGACCCTAGTGGATATGAAGACATTAGTTGCTATCGAGTACTAAAGTAGCCTAATAATGACTATATCAACTGGGCTAGTAAATGAATACTTGGCCTGGTATCTTTAAGGTGTCACTAGCCCAGGTGGCTAGTGAAGGAAAAAGTTAGTTTACACCCCTGTAATAGTAATAGAGAAGTATTTATTTATACAGGAATGTATTAGGAATTGTTTTCAGAACAATCGCTAATTGTTTTCTAAACATTGTATTCAATGAATGTTCAGCTTTAGCATTACCCTATCATGCTTTAGTGATTTGAGTGTGTGGGGCGGCAGCCCCCATGAGTTTTTAACCTGAATTACTGTTTAAAAGCTTTTTGACACATAAAAGTATAAGCTAACCTTCTGAGTGCCTTTTCTGTGCTAATTGTTGGAATGTTAAGCAAGACCAGTCACAGTTTTAGCTTCTTGTTTCTTTTTCTTATAGAACAAGGTACAGTTCACTAGAAGGGGTAAATAACATAAAGTTTGCCACCATTCTCTCATTTGTATGTGGCAACCCTTTGTGCTATATCCAGTGAATACCTAAAGAACATGCTGGTTTATAGATATGCGTTCATTTGTAAGTCAATTGTCACCTAAAATACTCCAACATATTTCAAGTAAAAATTGCATGGGCAAGTTCCATGTAAATTATAGACATGCATAGGGCTGGACAGGTATAGATCTAGGCATACAAGGGGCTGAACACGCACAGAGCTAAGTCTGTGCCTGTCTAGCCCTTTGTATGCCTAGACCTGTGCTTGTCTACCCCTATGCATGTCTATTCCTATGCCAATCTAGCCATATGTAGTAAACAACTTTACCTTGTTTTAGTGTTTCTTCATGTCCAACAACTCACCCCTACATCCCTTTTCTATTTTATATGAGTTGTATATGTACGTGTACTCTTTATGTATTTAAGTATGCACATGTGTGTGTGTACATGTATTGCACAACTATTTCCCATGATCTTATTAGAATGAATACCCCAAGTCTCAGATTGACATATTTATTATGGTATTACATCATGATGGATCAGGTGAGCAAACTGAAAGATTAAATTTGTGTTCGTTCTTCTACAGTTTGTATTTGTGGAGCTGTATTAACATTTATATGGATGCAGTTCCCCATGTGTTTGCATCTCTGAACAGACCAGTGCTTTTTTGAGCTCACTCATCCTCAAATGTGTTACTTTGGCATTGTTGCTATTGTTCACTCTTGCTTCAGTGTTGTCTGCAGCAATCAATGCCGCTGTTGTGGCATTGTGCGACAGTGGAATTTTGATGAAGGACTTACCCATGGCAGCGTCTGTGGTGAGTTTCACGGTTATATTCTCTTTTGTCATGTTTATGTGGTGTTGTGTCAAATTACTTTTGCATTTGTACAATAGGCTGTTGTAATTTCTGTGTTCCTAGACTATTTAGAACTTCAACATGCAGTTGCATGACAAGCGTTTTGCTATTACAGATATTGAACTTCCAAGAAACTCATTACATTACCAACCACTGGTGTATGCATAAAAGCCGAGAGGCTTTTATGCATACACTTCCACACTTTTTAGGGCTTGCCCATACTCCACAACCTGTGTAATTCAAGGTTGAAAACATCTGAGGTGCTTGCTAATAGGCCTTTGTATAAAGCAGTAGTCTAAGTGAAATTGGAGACATTGTGAAGCTAATCCACTAACAGAAGTTATCAAATGTTATACTTGAAAGAAACCTACTTGCACAAGCTACCTAGTGTAAATATCATACGAATGGAAAGTTATGCTGTATTTTTAATTATGCTATTTAAAGAAGATTACATATTTAAATAAGAGTCACTCTATGTCTAATGTATGATACCACACTGCATGTGAGGAAAAATCACAAAGTTGATTAGCACAGAGTGGCCGTGGTGTTACAAATCACATACTTTTTACTTCACCTAACATACCAATCCTATGATAGCTTACAAGAGCTAGACTAAGACAGTCACCCAATATACAACTTTTAAGGCCGATTTATGCCTATAGCATTATAGTGTGCCAATTGCCGTGAATGTAGCAGTGCAGTTTATAGTGGTTTCTTCAACAGTGAACTGGTTGCATATATTGCAAAGACCTAGGACCTTCTAATCAAAGTTTTCTCACCTGTAGCCATATAGGTCTGCCAAAATGAGTTCATTCAGTGTGATCACACACAAATGAAGTCACTATTCTACTAAATAAAGAAAAGAAGGATGTACATCCATGTGTTTTGACCTCGTATGTTACAATTTTATTTTGATAATAGTCATATAGTAATACTGTTGTTATACATAGAAATTTATGGGTGTCCAGTCCTACTACAGTACTACCGTTTGTCAGTGTGTGTGTGTGTGTGTGTGTGTGTGTGTGTGTGTGTGTGTGTGTGTGTGTGTGTGTGTGTGTGTGTGTGTACCTTCACACATGCACAAGCATAAGCAGTGGAATGTTCAATTTATAGCTTTCAGTGAAATACTAAGGCCACACATTCTATAAAGGAGTCATAATTTAGAATGTAATCACTCTGAAAATATGTTTCTATTTGCTCAGTTTTTCAACCAATATTCTCTTAGAGATGTAGCTATAAATTAAAGATAGGGTGGTACATAGCCATAGCATGCAATGAGTTTTACTATCTACTGATTGCAAGTAATTGTATCAAGGCCTGCTGTTGTACTATTATCGCTACAACATCCAAACATGGTGAAATAGTAACCTCACTGGATGAAAAACCCATCCTGAAGTTTCCACTTTTCCTTGGCATGGCACCTAAATCAAAGCTGTACCATGTACACAGGACCAGGTCCTATGTAGAAGGTGCTAAATTGTCGCCTGTTAGGTGTCAGTCAATTAGATAACAATCAAACATTCAATACACAACAATTTAAAATTGACGTATAGACATGAAAGAGTGGCACTGTGCCATGCTTCCACGCTTTGGCTACATCACTGTTCTCTGTAACACAATGAGAACAAGCTAATTTTCAATTTGGTCTCAGACTTTTAGTAAAGACAAGTTTACTTAAGACATGTTTTGTTTTTTCATCCTTGTAGATTACTATACACAGTGTTTTTGTTTATTTGAATACTTTATAGCTATGTGCAATTTTTGCACTTCACCAGTGCTTTCGTTTATTAGGATAGTTTAATCGTGCACTATATAAGATATCCTCCAATACATTTGGGCAAGGATATATAATATTATGCTGCAAACAGTTGAAGCTTAGTGACAGAAGATTAGAGCTTTAGACTCTGGCAACCTCATGTAGCTTAGTTCAAAAAACGGCAAGAAGAATAATCTTATAGTGGTAATAGGTGTTGCGAAGCCATACCTCAATGTCTGTGCTTCGAAGTTCTCTTCAAGAGGTGGACTACTAACCTTTGGAACTACTTTGTCTTGTAGCTAGTATGTCAGAATGCACCAAAAGCGCTTATAAAAACATTGGGCTCCCATACTGTTATTTTTAGGGTGAAAAAAATTGTGCTTATGTACAGAGCCACCAAGTCTCACTCATCAGGAGTGAGTCTCACTCATTTCAATGAGATCTCACTCTCTCACTCCCAGCTCATGGAATCTCACTCCCAGCTCATAAAATCTCACTCCCAGCATATGGAATCTCACTCTATAGCACTCAACATAATCCATACTGTGATTTTTTTTATGCTACTCAGTCAGTACTGCATAAATCTACAACCACAGGATCCCATTACAGTACACCTGTAACATGTAAAGAGCACACTTGTTTGGTCTTATCAAACCAAGTAATTGTCATTATCTGCCAATGAATTACACAAAGTTCAATTCAGGTTGACATCCTAGGATTAAATCTTAATGGTTGCAGGTTGTATCTATGGTTGCTGGGTATCTCACTACTGATAATTTCCAAGCCTTGGCATCTCTGTATGTATGGTGGCCTTGTTTTTTGCTGTCAATCCTTCATATGGAGTACACTACTGTATTTGACTAAATAATGGTGTGGGATTTTTCTTTCCTGACGTTTTTGACCCGACTATTAAACAAGGAGGGTTTTCATTCATACCCAAATAAAATTGCTCAACTCCTTTATGATGAAACCTCCTGCTTTCTCTATAAAACCACCATAATGCGCCAAGAGGGCAGCCAACTGGATATAATCAAATAATAAAGCTATCAGTTCAGTATACCGTACTCGCTCTAAAAATTCATCACATCCAGTGCACCGAAAATTTCGTGTTCCTATTAGAATAGAATAGGATTACCAGAATTGTTTGCCCTGACGAGCAAATAGAATTTTCTGACGAAAATTAAAATATAACTAAGCTTTAGAAAGTTCTGTCGAATCCTAGAATTCTAGCTTTAGTAATGGCTTATACGCCATTTTTGACCCTCCCGCGTACTTCAACAACTTATAGGGGCTCCAAAAATTACCAAAAAAGAACGAAATGAGTGCAGGTGGTATGCATTTCCTTCTTTAAAAACAAAGAAAACATCACAGGTGTCCGTGTTGGTGAGACTCTGTATCCATAAGAGCAAAATACACCCATTGTAGTTGATCGTTGCAAGCGAAATCGGCAAGCAATGCTGGAAGATGACAAATTATTAGATCACTTCCGGTACCTGACGAAAATTAGAGTCACATGACGGAAATTAGAATGGCTGCTAATTCGACAGGTTTGGAATGTAAATAAACCAAAGAATTATGGCCTGATGAAAATTAGAATAACGAATTTTCAGAGCGAATATGGTATTTTTAATTCATACTCCATTGTATAAAGTGTGTGTCAATGTTTATAATTTTTTCTTGTCTCTTCTCTGTAACTGTGTCTTTTCTTGTATCGTGCCTGTGGCTTGTTTTATTTTGTATATGCATTCTTTCTGGACATCTTCGATAGTAGTCCTATGTACTAGTGGTTCCCACAGTATAAACAATACAGTGAAACCTCTTAATTTGACACTCAAGGGGGCTTGCAGAAAAGTGTTGGATTACAGAGTAAATCTTACCATACTTTAGTTTGGAAATTGTACATCATGAGATGGTTGGATTAGGGGGAATGCTGGATTATAGAGGTGTTGGATTACAGAGGTTTCACTGTAATTTGATACCTAATACATGGTAGGTGGCTATCTGACTCTGACCACTTAACAAAAATCCAACATTTGTTCTGTCGCAACGTTCAAGAACAATTTCATTTGAATTGTTATGAAGTGTATACAGGGTAGTTAGATTCCTTTTGGTATTTCTACCTATCGCATCAAAGGCTGGGGGAGCCACAGTAGAAAATGTACAATCGATGATAGCTAACTGCGCGTTGTTGCTCAATAGATAGATGTGGCCATTTTATTTACTGATATCGATCAGCATTGATTTGAGATCTGGCTTTGAGACCCAGACATTATTTAACTATGGCTGCTTTTATCCTGGTTATTAAGCAAGCCCAGCCTTTACTTGATAATTGAAATATCTTAAGGGCACTTTTTTAGTGGGAACTAAATTTATTATTTTTCAATTGCCAAAATTTAGTGGGTACTTAATTTAGCATTTTCACGAAATGATTGATTAATGCACAGTGATCTGCTGCATTAATTTACATTAGCAAATCTGATTTTTCCAACTGCTATTTTTAACAGGAACTATTTTCAACAATTTCTTGAAAGGTCACTAAAATAGCTAAATTCAAGTCCCACTAAATATAGTGCCCTTGAAGTAGGCTACGTTAATTCACAATTGTGGGCACATCATGCCTGTTTATCAATTTTGCAGCTTGTTGGTGATAGCGATATATTTCTAGACCCAACTGCCAGCGAAGAAGCAGTCTTTCACAGCAAGGTTAGTACTATTGTTGGTGGTAATTTGGCATGTAAGTCATTTACATACCTTAATAACAAAACATTAAGTTATACAGAATGAAATGAAAGTACCTCATAACCTGTGCTGTACTACATTAAGATGCAAAGTGATTACCATACTTTTAATTTAAAAGGCATATGTAAAAGTCATAGATAAAAAAAGTCAACAAGTTTTGTATTAGGTTGTTGCTTAATTTACTATTCTTGAAATGGTTTGTATCTAGCAGGAGCCTGTAGAGTGAAAACAAAAAATTATTAGTATAGTGTTATTAACTGAAAGTACAGTACTTCTCATACAAAAACATCCAGTTTACGGGCGATGACTGCCTGACCGTTCGAGCAGCAATTGAAGGACCATGTGACTGGCAGTGACGTTTTGCAAGAGATCAAATCACCCACTCTCTTTTTCTCTAAAGACTCTTCAAATTTGAGAAAAAAGTCTGGGTTGTCCGCCTCCATTGGCAATTTATCTCCTGAAATATTCGAAGCGTCTTCTTCGATCGTTGAATTAGGGCGAGTCCGTTTTAACTACTTGGAGGAATATCACTTTGGAAATGTGACGTATACCTCAGATGCAAATAGCAGTAGCTCCGCAGTCTTGCTTGTTCCTTGAAAATATTAGTGACGTTCGCTTGAAGTTTCAGTGAAGTTCGTTCGAAGTTTCAGTTAAGTTCGCACAAAATTTTAATATGGTGGCCTCGAAGTTTCAGCGAAGTTCGCTCGAAGCTTCAGCGAAAATCGTTCATATCTTCAGCAAAAATTGTTCAAAACTTCAATAAAGTTCAAGCAAAGTTTATTCTGAACAATCAACATAATTTATGTGCATACTGTGGTTTGAATACACCATTTCTCGCCATTTCTTTCTTCCTCGACTATTGGCATTGTATAACAACCGTGACGTTTTATTACTCATCATGAAATGACGCTGTTCAAACTGACAATTGACTCCTGACTGAGTGCTGATCGACTGACTGAACGACTGACACCGTACTGGACAGTTTTCTATGAGAAGTACCGTATAATTTAATGACAGCATATATTATTATGTCAAACTATAGTTGTGTTCACGCTAATCTGGATTCAATCCAGATTTTGAGTGAATCAAGATTGAGTCCGAATCCTGTTCACACTGGGGTGGCGGCATTGTCATGCGTATTCACGTGACAGAAATGGCGGCTTTAAGCGCGTTTGCGATTGCAGCGAACTTTATGCTACTTTTTCAATTCTTTCGGGCGATGATAATCTGTAGAAGACGGATTTCTGAGCAGGTGTTTCTACTCGAGGTTCTGAGGATACTTAGAACATCTAGATGCAGAACCTCACAGCACATACGATTCAGGTATGGACTAATTGTTGAAGACACCAAGTTACACATTTTTGCTAAATTTAAATATATCTAGGTGGAACTGATGGGATTCCACTGTGCATACTAGGGGACCCAGCATACCCACTTTTGAACTGGTTGATGACAGCCTATCCAGAGCATCCTAATATGACAGGCAAGCGAAAGCTTTTCAACCATCGTTTGAGTCGTGCTAGGATGGTGGTGGAGAATGTGTTTGGCAGGCTAAAGGGGAGGTGGAGGAGTTTACTGAAAAGGAATAACTGTTGAGTGGAAACGTAATTTCCACTACTGCAGCTTGTGTTTTTCTGCACAATTTCTGTGAAACACATAATGATGAATTTATTCAGGAATGGACAGCCACATCTGAAGACATCACTAGTGCCTCAGGAGCTGCGACAATGTCTCTCAATGTACCTCCCAGTTCTACGGCACATAACATTCGTGACACTATTGCAACATACATTCATGCACAACAGTAATGGTTACCATTCTTTATCATACCATTCTGGTACTGTGAGTATCAGTAATAATTATGTAATAATAACATGAGATATAATATTGTGATTTAACTAATCAGATCGACTATAGTTAATTACATTCAAGTTTTGGCTAATCTGTAGGAGGAGGATTAAAAGCATACGGGTTTGAACTCCACTCGGTGTCTTCATCATTTCCCGGCATAGCTAGGAGAAGGTCCATATGGCATATGCAATGCCTGGTGGATGCTTGCCTACATTCCGGCCATCATGATGCATAGCATCTTTTCCTCATGCTTCCTGTTATCCTCCCCATTTCACTGCTGCATGTTCATCAACAGCTGCATATTGCGAGCATCACTCTCCTCCTGCCTCTTCAAGGCATACTCCTCCAATTCCTGGATGCATTCATCCTGGCCTATTTTCTTGGTAGATTTAACAATAAGTATTCAACATAAATTTACAATTGCAGGAAATAATCACCTTTGGAAGTGTTGAGTGTAAGAATGCTTTTTTCCTTGGTGCTGTAGTAATGGTTGCGAAGGATGAGGGTGTTGATGTGCTGGTCACAGTCGACGTACTGGGGGGAGATGAGCATACTAGGGTGTTATCCGAAGTAGTGGAAAGGGGCAGAGATGGAGTGACCTGTGTAGAATTCGTGCGGTGGTTTCTGGTATAACAGGGGTGCTCAGCCATGAAACCAGGGTGGGGGTGTCTGGTACAGAGTCGGATGTCACAGATGATGCTTCAATATCACCAATAGTATCATCATCATCTCTGCTAATAATGGATTGATACATGTGAGTGACTGCAGTAGAGCAGGTATCATCACAATTGATTGAATTTACCTTCATGAGTCATGGTTGCAGGAACACCACTAGCTGTCTATATTATTGGGAGGATCAGAAGCCTCTCTTGTTCCAAGGATGGAGTCAAATTTATCGAAAAATATAAAGGAATCGTCAGCTCCATTTCCACTCTTCCGATTTGCATCCTTAACCTTCCTGTACTTTGATATCATATTCTTAATTTTTGTTTGGCACTGTGTTCCTGTCTTCTGGTAGCCTAATTCACTCAACTTTGCCGCAATGGTGTCGAAAATGGGCTTCTTTTTCGCCGGTGTACGCAGCTTTACCTGGACACGCTTGTCTCCGGCCCCACAGTTTTACCAGTGCCTTTGTTTTGGCATCGCTCCATCCAGATAAAGAGGACATTTTGAAATACTCAAAAGTGACATGCGAATAGAGGACAATACTGAATCAAGCGCAAACAACTGAAGTGAGACAACAGCTGTTGACGCCATATTTACACCTTACGTGATGATTGTGCATGCTCTCATCATGTGATCGTATCCATGCAATCCACATTCAGGGCAAATCTGGATCGAATCCATGCAACTTCAGGGGTGGATTGGCCAATCCAGATTAGGGTCAAATTGAATCAGGATTAACTTCGTTGAAAAAGGCATGTGAACACGATTCAATCCGGATTCGACCATAGTGTGAACGCGCCTTATAATACATACAAAAGCAGGAGTCTTCTCACAACTATTTATTATATAGTAAAGCTTAGGGTTAAGTGCATGTATGTTCATTCCTACATCAGTTCCCTCTTGGTCATTACATTTCAGAGTATATTTTTTGCAGACTTATGAAGACAATTATGGCATCATTACTGCTACGCACATGACTTCTTTTGATGAACTGTCTCTAATCACTCAAGATGGAAGGATTACTGGGAAAATAGCTGCAAGAGCAATCAAGGTTGCCATTGAAGGTATATTTAAGATGAGGACAGCTATAAGACAAATTTTGAATAACCAAGTAGACAGACATTGTCGATCATGTATGAATTGATACATATTCGTAGTAAGAAATGTGAGGCTTTTTGCATAAATTAAGGAATGACTACTGTGATTTATTGGTAGATATATTAATTCAAAATTCCTGATTGCATTTTCATAAATATTTATTTTGGCTTGCAGCTATGTAAAATACTGATTTATTTTATATTTTGTTTTTTTACTTCATAAAACAAGACTACTAAAACTTCCAACAATACTTTGTGGTTTAGTTTAGGTCTACTCTTTTAAAAATTACAGATGTGAACAGATCAAGAACATCACTATAACACAATGCATTTTGTACTAGTCTATAAAAATTCTAATTCTATAATGCATCACATTTTATTATAGTATTATTTGCAATCTGATCATACATCATGCACTTCGTTGTATGTTAATCAATTGCAAGGTTATTTTCAGTAAATTTGCCTTAATTCTATATATATATTATAATAATTCATACTTGTATTTTTAATTTGTTTTAATGCCCTTACATCCTCAACTCAGCTATAGTGATACATATAGGGTATCACAGATGGGTCACGTCCCACCCTATGCATAAATTGTCTAGCTACCACTATAAGTCTACTTATACCATAATACGTGGTATAAGTAGACTTATAGTGACTGGGTGTATAATTCCTTTGATGTAGCTGGGTGTATAATTCACTAACACACCTCATTAAGAATTGATGAGGTGTATATTCTTTTCAGCTACTGCAGTTCATTCCGGCCTTTTTTGTTGTTCTACCACACTGTAAACAGATGGCTGATCCTTTCCTATCAGAATTCGCTATTGTCTTCAATCCAGACGAGTTTTTGGTCCATCCCTGAACTGACACGGCCACTTGTGACCTGAACACATTCACACATACATCAGTTAGGAATTTGCATCAACAGACAGTTTGATGGAGGTAGGTATTTGTGTTAGTAAATGGCTGGATGGAGGTGGTCAGATCGGTAGACTGTTGGCTAAAGGCGTTCGGATTAGTAAACAATTGAATGGAAGCATTTTGATCATCAGCACATGGCGGGATAGATGCATTCTGGTTAATGAACAGGTGGCTGTAGGCGGTCATATTAGCTGATTGTTGGGTGGAGGTGGTCAGGAATGGAACTGGATTGAAAGTAATCCCAAATAATTCAGGAAAGGATCAGCCAACTCCCCGTTTGCAACGCGGTAGAAATAGGTTGGAAAAGAACGGTTCTGACATCCTCAGGCTATGCCTTCAGATGTCAAGCATCATGGTACAAGATGCTTGACATCTTACAATGGGAATGGAAGGTTTAGCAATTCGCACCTTCGGGCTCCGCCCTCAGGTGTGTAAATCGCTAAACCTCCCATCCCCATACATGTCCTTGGAAGGGAGATCCTATAATGAAGCCCTACTTGAAAATGGGGGGCATAGTCTATTAGACCTACCCCCCATGCAAGCACCACGTAGCTAAACTAGCTGGCCCTGGTGATTGCACCCCCTGAGGGAAGCACTTGGCTATCCTTTAATACAAATAAGTAATTATATACCCCTTTAAGTTGTGCACCTGGAGGACTATGGCCCAAGTTCTAGTTAATTCTGAAAGAAGACCCCCAGGTTATATAGTTGCAATTGTAGAAATAAGGTGGATCGATAATTGACAGCAAACCTATAATTTATATATATATTTTTTTTTTCCCTTGCGTGGGATGTCACGTACTGGGACGTCCACTCTCGCTCCTTCATACATTCCATCTGCTACCTCTGGAGTGGCCAAGATTGCCAACCAGGCTGAGAGCAGTAAGAACACTCTCTACCACGAAAATGCCCAATCTCACTTTTTTGTGCCAATCGGATTTGAATCATTGGGAGTTTTTGGTGATTGTGCAATGTCCTTCCTGAAGGAATTGGCACATCATATTCGATTGAAGACTGCTGATCCCCAATCCTTTCATCATTTATGTAAAACAATTAGTGTGACTATTCAAAGATTTAACTCTGTAGCAATCTTAGGCTCCGCTGTCAATGATCCTTTTATTAAGTCATCTTTGGTTACACTGCCCTTAGGGCTGTTGTATTTTTTTTGGCATGCATGTTTTTGTAATATAATAGCTTGCCATCTTCAAACGGTAGCAGTGTGATCTGTTATATTGCTCTGTGCTACGATAGTGCTAGGAAAATATATACACATAATTGTGGTTTGGTCTGCTAATGGACAACAGGAAATTAGTCAATCAACTACAAAGCGCTCTCTTCCATGCAGGAAGGTGCATCACAAGGGAGGCGCTAACTCTCTTTGAATCCTATTAGCTTTTAGTGAAGTTTTGACACTAGTTATGCTGAACTGACTGATTCGAAGTTTAAAATATATATATCATGGCTTAAATTACGTCTACATAATATTATATAGATATATACCTTGCATGATATATATATGGGTCCAGTTAGACAGGTACCTCATGCAATTGGCACAGAAGATTACTTGTTAAATTTAACTGTGCAAACAAAAATGAAATGTAGGTAAGTTAACAGTGCTACATTTAACTGTTATACATACCACGCTGCATAAAATAATACGCATGTGGGACATGTCAGGATCTGTTATGATAGCGCTTCCCAGTTTGCATAGCAATAAAATGTAATTTTTCGACACCTACAAGTTATTAGTTACGCAGTTATCTCATGATTTGAACTAATATTCGGGCATATACAAATGTTTAGTGACATTTTCTGTCGTCATGGTTGCTCTGTCACATGCTGGCTTGTGACCTAGCTTGATGTTCTTCGAAATGTTAGTTTTCGGCTGGGTGCTATGCGAGGGAACAAGCCAGAGACAGTTTCCTGGTGCCAACTTTGAGCCATTCGAAATATACAACTTTTCCATGCGGGTGAGAGAGCTTTTGTTTCTGTCACAAGTTACAGGAGCTTGAATGTTGGCTTTTGAGGGCCAATTGATCAGATCTCGGCTTTGGAAAGGAATGGTCAACGATTTATGTGAAAAAATAGTCTTGGAAGCGTTCCTCCATGTAGCACTCAAAGTGTTTTGCTTTTTAGTAGGGGTTAGGAAAACCTCAGTATCTTCTTCGCGATTAAAGCAAGCCTTCCAAAAAGGCAATCGTCTGAACGTCTACGTGTCTACGTACATCCTAATCCCTTGTTTGACGCTCTGTATCTACTACAAGTTTGGAACAGAAGTTGTCTGAATTAGAGCCAACATGTCCCACATGCGTATGATATCTGCTTAAAATGTTATTTAAATTACTACAAAGTTCAGGGTGATTGTTGTAGCAAAGCTATTGCTTTTTACTCATGCAAATTTGATACCATCCTATAATAATATTCACAAGGTATAAAGCTGAATGTCTTCTTACAAGCCTTGAGGATTATCTTCATGTTCTATGTATCCTTGCTAAGAGATTCAAATACTCTACTACAGTCCTTGTTGGGCGACCTGTTGCGAAAACAACATTTGTACATGAAGAACAAAATTATAACACATGCACGAGTCACTATAATACATAGCTACAGAATAGGACAGAATTAAGTAACCTATGGGCACATATTTGCCTATTCATCCACCAACATGATAAGAGATTTCAAGTTTTCTTGTGAGAATCACACAAACATGCATTCCATATACAGTTTTATGCTTCATGGCTATGTTTATCAGAAGAATCTCTGGTAAACGATAAACATCAATAGCTGACACAATTGCCAAGCCCTTCTGCAACCTTCCCCTCTGGGATTCTCATAACCCACACAGTTCTGGATAAACTCTGGGCTCACTTTTGATAATACATAAGATACCTAATTCTAACACTCATTATCTTCTGATAACTTTTTCTTGGGCATCTCCACATCCTCTTCTTTGACCATTGCAACCTCTTTACATGAGGTGCACATATTGGGCAATCAATTCTTGCTGCTAGGAGACCAACACTTTGATCAGCATCATTCAACTGTGCTCAGCTAACTTTTTGCAGAGAGTGGGATAATCCATTTCAAGGTACAAGTTGGTTTGTGCTAGTTTTTGACAGTGTTATTTGAATGGTGTTAAAAATGCAATTGTGTATACACATACTTTTGATGCATGTACTCATAGGCTATGTATTAGCATGATGTACAGTGAAACTTCTCTAAGCAGCCAACTCCTCTAATCCACCCTAGTTCAAAGAACAAATTAATATGTACGTATGTACTGGGTGCAAACCTTGTGGTTACATGGTGTATTTGCAAAAAAATCTCACTTTCACATGTGCAATTTTGCAATATCATGACTTTATGGCTTTCGTGACAATTCTTTGTTGTAGTGTAATTGCAAAGTACCACACATAAAAAGTCAACCCACAAATAGTCACATGTACATTTATTGTAAATAAAAATCACCCAATTTTCATGTATTATACACCAGCAATTGCTATGCAGGTAAGTTACGTCCGAACCTAGCCAAAACACGGGTGCTTTGCGGTTTTCACAGTATTAATCTCATTATCACTAAATTGCGTGGGTTGGTCAGGTGCCAATAACATGAATCAGCTTAGAAAGCTCCGCAGCAAGCAAGTTAAAGCTCCAGACCCAACCCAAATTTACACAGCACACTTCATTCTCGGAATTCTAAGCGTTAGTTTCTGGATATTAATACTTTCTTTGACAGGTTTAGATAAAATGTATGCCAATTTAAGTACAAACTATATCTGACTTGGAAGGCAAGAATACGCGGATGTTGATAGATGACAATCGTCTTTCAATTCCTTTGTTTAGAACCATGGGGCTACGTAAGATCGTATGCTGAAGGTTTAGTAGAATAGTGCAGGTAGATTGATTTGGCCTTAATTGAGAGAAGCCTTTTTTTTGTGGCAAATTTCTTTGTAAGAGGCGGAGATCCAGATGGCAGTCCATGACTACATGAATGTAAGGAGCACTTTCTAAAAAGTAAAGCTAAATTTATCTGTGTATACTTTTGATTGATTGCTTCGTTAGATTTATGCCTCAATATGTCTTGTCTTTCCTGGCTGGAAAGCCGCAAAAGACTGCACATAACAGCTAAAAAAGAGAATTTCAAAAAGTACACGCGGTGAAAATGTAAATATTGATCCTATGATTATTTTAAACCCAGTTTATAAGGTTAGATCTCCGCCTTTCCCACTAAACTGTTCACCACAAGCACAACTCTAGCTAGGATTGCATGTGACATCACGTGACTTTACTGAAGGAAGATAACTTTCATCACAAGAAAATTTTATCGAAAAACGAGGTGGTAGAAATCTCCGATTCTCAGCATGAAACTTTGAGGTATTGTTCCCAAAGGGTCAAACCCCTAGAATCTGAATCAGGGTCTTTGTGTGTTGCTCCGTTAGATTGTAACCAGGCACCCTAGAATTTTCCATAAATCCTTGTACATAACAGCCATGCAGTGTAGCCTGAAGACCCTGATTCAGATTCAATAAGTTTTATCTGTGTGATCGTTTGAGCCTATTTTTGTGTACAAAAGACTGAGGTTCTACCACCACATTTTTGCATTTTTATGTTTTCGTATATGGTCAGATAAACTCGTCATACGAAGCTTTGTGACCCTCCACAAGAAACTAAAAGACTCAGATACAAAGTAGATATGCTTAAGGTATAACACAAAGCGTTTTCTGGGCATCACTACTCGTGCACATGCAAAACAGACAGATTGATTTCTCTTCTTGCATAACGGCGGCCATATTTGTTTATGTCCAAATCAGACAAAACATACCTGCGTAGACTCATATTTACAAGTGTAGCACTTGGGGACAATATAATGCACAAAAATTGAGGCAAATTTGTGTATTATTGGACAGCCTCTACAGTTTGTTTCATTTGGATTTCCAGTGTGTAACGCTAATCCGATATCCATATCATATATATATACAAGTGTACTGTATAGCTGAACCTTGATTGCAAGTGTGCTGTATAGTAAATCAAAAGTGTGCTGTGGAGCTTTTATAGCCCACTTTTTTCCTTTGATCCACCTGCTCACCATGACACACACACACACACACACACACACACACACACACACACACACACACACACACACACACACATATATATATACACAGTATATATATCCGATCCATATTATATTATATATATATATATAAGGGTCTATAAAAACCATTTAAAAATGGTAAAAGGATGTAGGATTGAAACGTGATTGTGCAAAAGAGATTTATCAAAAAGGGATCCTCCAAAAACACTTCATATACATCCCGCATGTGCAGCGCATTATATACAGTACATATGAGCTGCGGAAAGTAGGAATTTGGACAGTGTGCACTCAGTCCAATTAAACTCTGTATAGCCCCATACTCGTCTAGCCTCATGTATGTGTTGCTCTATACTCGTCTAGCTCTATGCCTGTCTTGCCCTTTGCCTGCCTAGCCCTGTACCTGTTACGCAACTTACCCTTGTTCCAAGTGCTTTTAGAGGATCCCTTTTCGATAAATCCTTTTTGCACAATCATGTTTCAATCCTACATCTTTTTACCATTTTTAAATGGTTTTTATACACCATGGTTCGTGAAGTTTTTCCTTTTAAAGCAAAACGGTTGCTCAAATAGAGGCTGTTACAGAAACTAAAACTGCAGTGGAAAAGAAGGTTTTCTCTGCAGTTCAGAAAGGAACACAACCAAATCTTGTTCAATTAAGAAACTAAAACTATGCAGCTACCTGACTAAAGTCAATGTACCCACCTAGAAACATAGTCTCAAACAAAAGTCGACAATCATCAAATACTTGGCCTTGTGTACGTACTGTACTCGTACACCTAGTCTCCCATGGCCATTTTACTGATCCCAAAAATGGCTGATTCAGCGAATGTATGGGATTTGCCTCCATAATTATTCTTTGTTAAGAAATGTACATACTGCTTCAAAACCTGCAAAAGGCACTTGACACTAACAATTTGAGCTCAGTGGCAAGAGATGAAACCCATAGGACCTTCCTAGCAACCTGTAGCTTAATTTGAAAAAGACAAGAAGAATAATCTTAAAATGCTGCTGGTGCTTCGGCTTGCGAAGTTTTTAAACTACTTTGACTTGTAGCAGGTGTGCCAAAATATCCCAAAATCCACTTATGAAAGCCATTGACTCTCCATACCATTCATTCTTGGTCAAAAATGAATTTGCTCTAATGTATGGTGGCCAACGCATGTGGAACATGTCCACTTTGCACTTGTTTGGCTTCGAAGTGAAGAAAAAAAATACACAGTCTTTTCTTCATTTCTTCGTCCTGGTCTACTGTATCTGCACGAAACGATTTCTATCGTGTAGCTTGTTATATGTGCTTTCGTTTGATACTGAACGTGGAATAACAAAGACCGGTAAACAGAATAACAGGCATTCTCTGTTGAGCTATAAAATTGTAAAGAAAGGTCAGTAGGATTCGTAGGTATGAAGCTGTGGACCCATTACACATAAAGAAGGTTTATCATAGTATTATCTAAAACTTCCATGTTGGGGATTTTCATAGGCCAAGTAGATTTTCAGATAATGAACAAAAACGACAATTTGATACTACAAGCACTCATGATTTTACGTGAAACTTTCGAAGGAGGCAAGCAATGGAAATCCCCAACATGGAAAGCCTTTATTACTTCAAGTACTAACAAGAAACCTAAAAAACAAAGGCCGATCGGTCGTATGTCACATCCTACCGGTCTTTAAAGATCTAACCAAACTAGAAGTGCTTTGTCACCATTTTGTCACTTGACAAGCGTGTGATATAAAAAAAGATTATGCGTAAATATAATATGACGTCACACATTGGCTGCACACCTTAATGCTATTTATCAGATGAAGTTCACATGTGGAAGCCCAAGAAGTGCGCAAATTCCTTCGATTATGCGCCTGCGCTGGATTCTCGAGGATTTTGGACATGTTCCACATACAATGTTTTTCCGTGTCAATCCTACATATGGAGTACCACTGTACTCCATAATATATATATAAATTTAAATATATAATATGGAGTTGAACACAAGTCTTATAATAGAGAATTTATATTAGAGAAGTATGATTTTATACAGGAATGTATTAGGAATTGTTTTCAGAACAATGGCCAAATATGGCAATTGTTTTCAAAACAATCGTCCAGTTACAATAAACATTATGTTCAATGAATGTTCAGCTGTGCACTTACACCTCAATGCTTTGAAAGTGATTCCAACATGTGGGGCGGCAACCCCCACGAGTTTTCAACTATTTAGAGTTACATACTACAATGGATGTAGTGAAAAGACTCATAACAAACATTAGATTACGCTCAGGTACTAAGGCCAACGGATACTATACCATGTTCATATAAAATTTGGACCACAACCCACAATAGACTTGACCCTATTTTTAAGTCATGAATGGTCCCTTTTTGTGTACAAAAACAGTGATATGAACCAAGTCTCGACTGGCATAAATTGAATTGTCAAAATACATACAGTATAGTAAAACCTCTCTAATCCCCCACAATTGAGAATGTCAGTTTAAGGTGGACTAGCAGGGTTGGCAGATTAACAAGGTTTGCACCCAGTACATATGTGCATGTTTGTTCTTTGAAACTAGGGCGGAATAGCGGAATTGGAGGATTAGCGAAGTTGGTGGATTAGAGAAGTTTCACTGTACATCATGCTAATACATAGCCTATGAGTACATGCATCCAAAGTATGTGTATACACAAGTGCACACCTATACATACATGTGTAAGGGTGTTAATTAAGTGTATGCTTATGTACTGTATATCAACTGCTTATTTAACTACTATTACTATTAACCATACCTGCTAAACCATCTTTATTACGCATTACTCCAGCAATATCCACATGAGCCCATTCTTTGCAGGTAACAAATTTACTGAGGAAAGCAGCAGCTGTGCAAGCTCCAGCTGACCTTTAAGAGAATTGATAAAAAAAATTCATGTTATGAAAGAATGAGTATTACAGGATACATGACACTATATGTAAAGTAAGATCCCTCTTAAATCTACCATATATTGATGAGAACCACGCAAGTGTGTTATGTCCGAATCCAGCCATAAGTGTAACATTATACGGTTTCACTCAACGAATTTCATTATAGTGCTAACCGCATGGGTTTGTCACGCACAGATAGCGAGATTTTCATGATGACATCATACGCAAACTGAACATAAACGCGAGAATACGAAAAAGATGTTCAGACTCTTTCGTAGAACATGTGACAGCATGTGACTGCAGTCTAAAGAAGAGAGATGCTCGAGTGGAAATTTTCTTTCAAAATCGCGGTGGTAAAAATCTCTACTCGAAACAACAGCAATAGTACCATCGGTTTCCCAATAGTCCAAACCGCGGTGAAAGATTCCTGGAGCTTTGTACCTTCTACCGTTCGAGGTATGTCCCGTGTTTTGTGGTTGGAGACCTCCGAAAACGACGGAAACCCCTGGACATAACAGCCATGCTTCGTTCAGAAGCCGAGATTTTTACCACCGCGATTTTGCTTTTTTGTGTTTTCGACAGTAGCCGAAGAAATTGCGTGTAGTGGGATGTTCGACTTGTAGATTGTCTACAAGAGAACGCCAACATCACATCAATATGTTTGTAATGTAGAATAGTAGGTTCATGTCAATATTACCCATTGCAGAAAGCAAAACTGGGGGTTAAATTTAGTGTCTACGAAGCGTCAGCCATTTTGTGTTATGTCCAAAATCGGACATAACTCACCTGCGCAGGAGTTTTACGGTGGAACCACTTGGCAATGGTTAGGTGAGCTTATTATATTTGGGAACTAGAGCTAGCCTTTAGCCAATGAGTACTACATTAAGTGCCCAGGAAACAAAATTAGACAAAGCAACAAACAGTGATAATGAAGGTAATAAAAGTGTTAGAAAGAAAAATGGGTAGAAAAAAAAGAATATGGTTTATTACATGAAATTACAACACAAGCATACAAACATAGAATTTTTAACGAATTAAACTATATTTTGAGTATATAAGATTCTTCAAGTTTCAAGGTTCCTTCTTATCTATATGCTACCCAAATATAGGAATAGTGCAATAAGCTGTCACTAACTGACAATAAGGACAATATGAGCATACAAAGTAAACACAGCACAAAGAAGGTATACATATATAATATGAAGTATGAGATAATTTGTAATTGAGATGAAATTATAATATCACATGGGAGAAACTAACTAGTTAATCACATTCCCAGACAAATACATACAACTGGAATTAGTCTAATTCCCCAACCACCTGGCAGGAGAGGTTAGTCTGGGAATGGAACTAGTCTGCAGCTAGTGCCCTATAAGCCCTGCAGTTACTATAGTACGTATATAGTACTTATGGCTTACCTGACAATAGTTGTACTTATGTTGTTAATATCTGCTAAATGTGATTTTATCTGATCTGAATATAGCTGAAACAGAGGCATCCTCCACATTCTGTCACCACAGAATTGGCCACTCTGTATAAGAAGAGTGCAATATTATTCCCAACTAACCATTCACGAATTGCCTGAAGAGGATACTACTGATCATTTGTGAAATTGCAAACACTAGATTCTCACAAAGAGACGCAAATCAGTGTTACAATTACACACAAGTAAAGACCTTGTGAAGCTTTATCCAAAGATCATCACTGTTGGAGAACACACCACATGCACCTGCTCCAAGAGCAACATCCATAGCCCCCGTAAGTGTTGCCAAATCAACTATAGCAGAAGGATTAAAAGAATGAGCATAGTGGAGAGCATCGGCAAGTATCAGACGTCCTTCTGCATCAGTATTGTCAATCTAAGCAAATACAAAGTAAAAATTGTCAGAAAAGCATGTACTGCAATGTAAGTTCACCAGTGACACACATACATACCACATTTACAAAAACTTCCCAGGTAGAAACAGAGATTAGAATAATTCTAGCTTTTAATGTTTTTACTTGTCCATAATTGTTGGATTATCAGCGCATGCAGCCATACATACTAGAATTTGCTCATGACATTGTCATGTATGCACAGCTGCATGTACATAAGTAACTAGTGAAGGATTGGTCATTGTAGATAATATAAAGACAAGAAATGACAGTAAGAAGAGAATTAACAGGAAAAATTCTAAAAGAAAGAGAGACTACAGATATTGATAGCAAGGAAAAGTTTTAAAGCAGATTCAATCTAGGATGAAAATTTTGGACGGCATGCTCCCCTAGAGAAAATTGGGTTTGCATTTTATTAGGTTGTACACTTATGAGGCTAATTCAGACAACTACAGGAACCTTACAAATAGATCTCTATTGCAGTTATACATAGCATACTGTATTATAGCACATGTGCAATTCTACAGGACGGGGAGGGAGGCACCTGTCTTTCATTATGTCCCTCACCCACATATTTTAGCACCCACATCAAATGTACCTTCATACACCCTTAAAATATCTAAAAGCTAATGGCATTTGCAATCATGTCACTGTTAGCATTCCAATCTTATGTATAAATATAGGAAATTACAGGTTTGGGTAGACAGTGCAATTCATATACTCTGAATAGCAATGGACTTTTTATACCAAATAGTACTAAATACGGTAGTACTACAGTTGCAAAAAAAAATCATGTACGTGGGGAGGGGGAATAGCTAGACTGTTTGGGGTGGAGGCTCCATTTCCAACTCTGGAAAGCCACACAATGAGGAATGTCATCAGAAGTCAATACAACCACAAATCAATGTCTCTCATCATGATTGGCTTTACAAATTGACACACTAGTCATACATTCAGTTTAGTTACACTCTCAATTGTTGATATAACTCCAATGAAGACCACTATAACAGGAAGGGCTGGAAACTCCTTAGACACTTTCTCTGTATCACATTTAGACAGTAGTGAGGACAAAGTACGGATTTCATGGGTTATTCGTTATCTACTGATGTACGCATATACCTGTATTGTCTTCCCATTCATTGCTTCCACAACATCACCGGGCTTCACTGCATTGCCAGAGGGCATGTTCTCACATAAGGGAGCCAATACAGTAATATTAATGGGTAGGCTCATTCTCACAGCTGCTAACAAAGCGGAGACCACACATGCTGCTCCGCCCATATCACCTCTCATTAAATCCATATTAGCAGATGGCTTTATTGATATGCCACCAGTATCGAATGTTACTCCTGAATATAAAGGAACAAGACATGAATGGTATACGGACATATTCCCACAGCTGTAACTGGATGTACTTTGCTACTGTGTACATGTCACTCCCACCCTCCAAATGAACACAAATGATGAGAGACACCATATTGCATTGTACCACACACAGTTATAACTTCGATCATGGTACATACAGTATATAGAAGCTGTACTCCACAGTACATTCAAATGCACATCCCATACATAAAATACACATTTCAGGTACACACACAAACACAATCACTGCACATGTACACACACATGCATACACACACACACACACACACACACACACACACACACACACACACACACACACACACACACACATGCACACACACACACACACACACACACACACACACACACACACACCACATACACACACACAAACACCACACACACACACACACACACACACACACACACACACACACACACACACACACACACACACACACACAGACACACACACACATACACACACACACACACACACACACACACACACACACACACACACATACTCATGCCCGCCTGAACATTGCTTGCATACCCACCCACCCACCCACACATCATTATTAAACCACAAACAGGAAAAGAAAACCAGTAGTATACGTAGGTGTAATAAATGGTGACAAAGGAGTCAGAGTTCAGAATGAACTGCCTACATGTTTGACTAAAACATGGCACAGTGAACAAAAATAAAAGGGTTCGAACATTCAACTGACTCTAGGGTGAAGACATACATATGTAAATACTAGGAAATGTTTTACACAAGTTAAACTACTAAAGATGACAATTATTTTGAATTCCTACTACACCAGATCACAAAAGAACCTGAAATAGCGGCCTTTGACAAGGATACTAGAAAGGCGTTCCAGACCTTCTGTTTAGGGTTACAAAGAGCCTTGAGGTTAGATAGTGATCCCAAGTCTAGAACTCCCCTAGAGCCTACTTGGATCGTGAGTAATTGTGCCTGGTAGCCGTTTCTAGAACACAACTGTTTGAGACCCTCATAACGTTTGCTTTTTCTTCTTTCCGCATGAGCAAAATTGTCCTCAACACACACACGCACAAGCACACACACACACACACACACACACACACACACACACACACACACACACACACACACACCACACACACATACACCACACACACACACACACACACACACACACACACACACACACACACACACACACACACACACACCAATTTTAAATAATTAAAGTTGCCACTTCTGATTGAACCATTAGATATTTTGGTACAAAAGCTGCTAGCTATACCAATGAACAATTGGTATGGTACATCATGTGTAGTGGAATACCTTACAAGCTAGAATGTAAGTATGGTTAGGATGTACATACAAGAACTTACAATCACTAGCTTTTGACATACTTCATAAGATTATTGACTAAAACACTACTACTCATGGCTATATACAATATATTCTTTTTACATACTGCCACCAAATTTGTCATACCTTTACCAACCAAAACAACATCAGTCTGCTCTCTACTAGAACCATGGTAACTAGCCTCAAATAACCAAGGATCTTCAGCAGATCCTTTAGCTACTGCTAGAAAGGCATTCATTTTCTTTTTGGCTATCCATTCTTTGTTCCTGAAACAGAAAGTAAACAATCTGCCATAGTCTAAACAGTATAACCTTCTTATAAAAGGTAATGCACTGGCCAAACAACAGAGTAACACACATGGTACTACTTATCACAGTAAACTGGACCCCTGACTAGATAAACATCATGCATGCAAGAGCCTTGCACATACAGTAGCTACCAAATCCTTGACAGCTTGGTGAGGTATATTTGTGCTAACTAGTTCATATAGATACGTACATAGTGTTGGCTGCTTCATTTTTGAAAGTAAGAATACAATCTATTCTTAATTACAGCTTCATATGTGAAACTTAATTCAACTACTCAAAACCTTAAACACTTTGTCCCTTTCTTTCCATGCACTGCATCCCCCAATTTTGTCTCACTAACGAGAGTTTACTATATCAAACAGAAACTCTTGTAATAGGCAAAGAAAAAGTTACTTTCAAGGTTGGCAATCTTGGCTGAGAAGATTACAATGCTGTGATGCTATAATTAAGTAGGAAATTGTCCATTCTTTGAAGATTTTGAGAACAAAAAAATCACTAAGAAGTGAACAATAGTGCTCCAAATCATAACTGCTATATGAGTGTTTATGATGTAGCGATCTGTACTAAGATCTACTAAAGATATTGCACAATTTCTAATTCATCACTGTGGACAAGGCTTCTACAACCAAATACAGGTTCATACCATTAAATACCTGCCTTTGACCCAGCTCAGATCCCTCTTGCAGTTGCTGAAGGCCAAATTGGGCAATAATTAGACAATATCCATCCTAATATTTATCAAACCTGCATGTTTACATTATTATGTCACTATGTATTGCTGCTGTGGTTTTATTGATTCATGTTAACTTGTTATACAGGTTCATGATCAACACCTTAGAAACAGTCCACTACAGGGAGTTATCTGGTTATGGCAATTTCCAACTTCTGTCATGATCAACACCTGGTCAGTCAGTGGTCACTAAATGGTCTGATTACTGGGCATTGTCCAGTTTACATTCAGTAGTACCGTACACTCATCATTACCAACTAACAAATATATTTATATATACTGCCAAAACTATTAAAGTATAAAAGTCTCTTGATTTGTAATACACAAATATACACAAATTGATAGGGTTTCTTATTTTAACAGTACGTATACTTGAATGTTTAGTGTCTAAAGTTTTCATGGCTTACAACATAAAACTAAATTTAAAGATTTTGATGACATATGTAATAAAAATCCAGAGAAAATACACTCATGATTTTGATGACATATGTAATAAAAATCCAGAGAAAATACACTCATATTGAGAGGACAAAATTACAAATGCATGATGTAGTGGAGTGTAGTGCATGATGCAGGTGGTACCTAATAAATGAAACATGTTCAAATTTGCTTACAAAGAGAACATGGTGTCAGTGAATGTGCATTACCTGGGATTCATAGTCAGTTTGCTGGAGACGCTAGCATCCTTCAACTTGGTAGATACCACATCAACAAAACGCTGAGGAGTGAGGATATTACTTGGGGACTCCATTAGATAGCGAGCAAAGTTCTGAGACTCTGCAAGTGTTCTCCCCCTTTTCCACTGATCACTACACATGCATGGAGAATACTACGTGGCTATCCAGTAGATCCAAAGATAAAAAACAATTAAGTACAATTCACAATAGCTGCACAAATGTGGACCCCCTGGAGTTCTGCAATGAGGGACATGGGACAGAAAAGCAGATATAACTTTAAAATAAAGAATAATTTCACACCCTGCTATTTGTATTGCATGGGCACATAAGTAGTATATCATTCCCAAAACACTAGCAGCCATAAATCATTACATAACCATGATCAATGGTGATAATGACATACAAAGAGGGATACAGGCATCGTTTACTGGGATTACTTTTGTAAAACAAAGACATACAAAGGCAACAAAACATTAATATATTATGAGCAATCTATAAGATGAATAATATTATAGTTACTATACATAGTCTAATGAAAACTGACTAATTAAAGGTAACCATGGGTAAATACATACTGTACCACTACAAAGGGATTTATGAATCATTCAAGAATAGATTTAGAAATAATATAATTTATGAAAGGCAGGGAGGGACCAGTGAATGATGGTGACCCCTTTAGAAAGCCAAGGATCATTTTGAAAGTCTAATTTATGTTAATAAACATGTGAGATGTCTAATACAAAGTTATATGCAGGGGCGAAGGAAGCATTTTGAAAGTAGGGAAGATATTCCAAAATTGGCATCTGCATGACGAGTCCATATTAAATCCACATGTGACAAATGTTAATATTAGTTGCATCCAACTTTACATTAGTACTCATTTATGGATTATTTATACAGTAAATGGGATTACATGTAATCACATTTAATATCAGTACACTAAAAAATCAGTCACTGTGGACCAACCTACATATAAATTTGTCTGAATAAAATAATGGAAATCTAGAAAAACCTGGGGATCCCTCTCATGTAGGGTTTTTATTCCTAGCATAAGATAATAATATTCCAATTGTTGAAACAGAATATACACAAAATTATTATGCTGATAAAATAGATTCAATGAAAACATGATTTTCTGGGTGCCACTTATAGTAGCCTCTGGCTAAATAAATAAGAATACCTGATACCTGATGATTCAGAAGTGGAAATATGTAAACATTTGAAATGACTCAAGGCATAAAATAAATTGATGCACACATGAACTGGATTGCTGCTTGACATAGTTTCAATATACAAGGTGATTATTACTACCTCATAAAACGCAAAAGTATATGATTACCTTTCAGTTTGCCAGGAGGATATATCAACAGGGGAATCTTTTTTTGACTTGAATTCATTGTAAACAAAACTTGATAAGAAACTCCCTTCGGCAGCAGCTACAACAAATGCCAGAATAACACATTGTTCATCACCATGAAGTGTGATATTCAAGAACTAACATACATATGTACATACCACAAGGATCTCCAAAGTCCTCCACTTCAATTGTACGCAATCCTATACTTTGCAAAGCCTTAACTCCAGCTAATAGTAAAAATGGAGTCATGTACACACAGAACAGATACAGATACAGAGCACAAATTAATCATTTAACTACATGCAAGTGCTATGAAAACATAGTAAACTGGTATGTCCAGCACAAAAGATAATGTAATGTGCAAGATAGAACTTCCTGTCTTGACAGTCTACAATCAGCACCAAACCCCGATTATCACAGTATCCACTACATGGGGACTAGTGAAAATGATTACAAACTCATCCTGTTACACTGGACTATACCTGCTCATCTGAGAATTAATGATGTGGAGCAAAGTCACTAGAAAACCAAGTAAAGCTGCTTTGGTGAGGTCTAATGAGGGATACCAGTATAGACTCTATCCTAAGAAATGGCAGCTCACACTTTATATGTAAATAGAGACACCTTGGTTTGCTGAATGTGCATTATGGAAGCCTGTTCGTCATAATTACTCAGAAAAGGTCCTAGAAAGAAGCCCAAGGACTTTCTGCTCACACTCACAAATGTGATTGGCAGTGGTAAAATTTGCACTGATACAATCCCATTCTGTACAAGGCAGCTTGTAGAGAACTCCATACATATACTACAAAGCTCTTCTTCGTGAAAGCTATTTACAAACATGCAATATGTTTAAGGCTGAGTATAATCCCATGTGCTGGGTGTAGCACAGGAACATGCCTTTAGGTGTACAGAAGTCAAAGTTGATGTCTAATAGCCCAAAGGGATGACTTATGCGATGATTCTAGGCAGGATGTACACTGCTCAAACATCTTTAATCTGTATGTCAGTATTTCAATTCTCATGCACATTTCTTGCGAGAATTAGTACATGCAGATATTACACTGGAAAAACACATACAATCAAATGAGTAGTGTTTCCACAATAGGGAAAACTTGCTTGCTATACATATGCTATTCATGAATATACGTACTAGGAACTTAAGCTTCAATCAATGATGTCATATGACCAGTCTGTAGTTTACTGCATTATCTACTTTATCATATTAAATTTCTACAAGTCTATGGCTGTATACATAATATATATTAGCTTTATCCTGTCTAAGGTAGACAGGATAATAATTTATATCCTGGCAACCATTCAATGTTGACTGTGTGTACAACCTCATCTAGAGTTGATCAGTTCAAGCCACTTACCTACCAATTGACATCACTTAATTAGAAGTGTGCCCATATCAGTGACTTGTGCCGCATCACATATTCATATATCAGCACACTTTTTCCTTTGATCCACCCATAGTTTGCTCATGCACCAGCATACAAAATGATAGTTCCAAGAGTATGTGTTAGGCAAGAGAAGTAAAAATTATGCAATTTTGACCACCACAGATATTTTTTCTGACATATAATAATAGTATTATGTGGAATCAGATACTAAATATACTGCTATTTTTGTACAATTTTCTGTAAAATAGCATGATAGCATAACTAAATACACAGTATAAATTTCCAAACCTACAGTAATCTAGGAATCATGCAATCTGCATAAGAAAACAACAGTTGCAGAATGGGACAGTAGAAATCTAATATAATATTGATCTTACAAACGTATCTCAATGACTTCATTTGCCTAAACACTGCCATAGTGACCAAGTGCATTGATACAATCTATCAACCAGAAGCTATTTTATATACATACATATTAAAACAAAACATATAAGTCACAACGAAGATGCATAGTAGTACATATGTACATCAAAGCAACACACCTCCAGAAGCAACTCTTACATTCTCTTTAGCCATTAATCTGTCTTCAAAAACATCATCATCAGTAGTGTTCCTATCTCCCAATCCAACTACAGCCTTAGCAACATGTTCTGAGTCTTTGTCATAGAATATACGTACCTCACCTTTCTTAAGTCTGGGACATATCCTACGAAGACAATAAACACAGAAAGTAGGGTGGTTATAATTGCACCAGCATGGCAGACAGTACCTACGCAGGGACTACTATACTAAAAGGAATTGTATACACAAATAGATGATAATACTTGATTCATTACAATGTCTGTTCTATTTCTTTTCTTTATAATTTTTAGTAGGTACGTACAAGTTCTTTCCTAACCATATTATAGAGTTTACCCACACTGGAAAAACGTAGTCCTGGACAGTAAATTGATATCAGTAGCCAGCATAAATAATATAACAATTATCTCAATTCCGTCAATATATAATAAATACTCAATATATCGATTGTCGGGATCTTTCTACAAGTGTTGTCACTTCCATTATTAATACAAGAACAGTGGAGTTCAATTAAAGAAGAATAGCAGAAGTCAAATATATAGCTAAATTCTTCAATTGCATGGTGCTAGTACCAAGAGCTAAGCATCAGTCATGCTATGAATTGGGTCGCAAAGTCATCATTTGAATTTTATTATTAGAGGATAATACTGAGATATGCCAACTAATACTGACTATCAGTCAAGTAGTTGATAACTAGGCACATTTTTCAATATGGTAACTATGCAAATTTTTAAGTACGGTAACTAAACACATTTTTCAATGCCATCCAGAGTGGAGTAACACAGAGCAGAACTGTGTCGGTCTTCAGATACTAAGCACGTACCTGTGAGCTGCACTAAACTACAGAAGGAATACAGTAGTAGACTGTCAGGAATACAACATACACATATATATAGCCTGCATGGTAGGAACAAAGACACAAACTACAGTCCATAACTACATCCTGGAATCTCCTCAAAGTAGTGAACAGCTACTATGGAAAATGAAATGTACATATGATTCCCTATAAGTGTCTTTAAGGGAAGAATATGCCTACCCTAGTTTGATAACCATGGAGGGTAAAAATAATTATTCCTAAGTTGAATTCCAAAAAACTTGAGCAATAAATCCTACATCTCATTTGAATTTTCACTGCAGCAAATCTTACCCAAAAGACCTTTCGACTAACCATGCATTTCATGCTCATTTCATATCTATTTAGCAGGCAAAGAAACGTGCAGTTTTTTTCAAGATTTTATACTGCATATCAAGTGTTTATAACACACCACAATAGCATATGTACATGATTGTATAGTAAATTATTTCACACTTACCGCTTCACTAAGGACGATAATTCACCCCCTGTTTGTGAGTCATGTCTTATTGCAGCCTTGGTGAATTCCAGTCCATCATTGTGGGAGAAAAAAGCTCCTAAAACTAATCCCTTGCCTTCAAGAACCATCTGAAAAGCAGTGATGAAAACATTGCATGGTAATTTATGAACAGCCTCCACCATTGCATTGATGAGTGAATGGAGATTGCTGGCATTATCTGCCATTTGAGGCCCTGCGGTACAAATACAGTGGGGAGCAAATACCACATAACAGCCCCCCCCCCCCCCATTCATCAAAGCACTGGATCCCCTGGCACACAAGCTAGCCATGACTTTGATAGAAAGCACTAGTAAGCAAAAAAATTAATAGCAATAGTCTACATCATGAAGTAATTGACAACTTTCACAAATAAAAAATCACAAAGTCCACCATTATACTATTGCATAAACACCGGAACCAAAATATTCAGACACTAAAATATTAATAAATCAAGCCTACTTGTGAAATCCATAAACAATGACAATGATTAATAGTCCCAAAATTTCCCATTGTTACCGTAGGCTATACTTGTACCTTACTTGTGGTGATCAGAGATGGTCTAGGTTATTAAATATCATCTAGTGCAACTGCACAGAATGTCAATTATGATCAGTGGCGGATCCAGGGGGGCAGGGGGGCCTGTGCCCCCCCCCTTAAGTTAACATTCAAGTTTTTGAGAGTAGGCTAGTGAACATTACAATAAATTACAACAATAAAGGTAATGCAAAATTGATAACTCATTGATAACATAATAGAAATAATCATTTTAGATGATAAAAGGAGCCTTTGTCAGTTGATACTGACCCTCTTGCTAAGAAAAAAGTAATACAATTGAATTTGCTCGCAATAGGCGGCCATTTTATGCTGTTACTAAAAATAGAACAATTGCCAAATAACAGTGAATATTAAATTATTTTGAAAATTATGTAATTAGAAGCTCTAGTATGAGCAAGCCAGTAAAGAAAACGTAGACTGCCTTTATGAATTGTGTTATCAATACTTATTTATTTTGCATATTGGTAAATTCACAGACTGCCAGAAAAAGGTCAGATCTGTACCAAAATTGCATTAATTATAATGTATGAAGCAGGAGATACAGCTATCCTACAAAAAGTGTTCTATGTAATAGTTGTATCCTGCCTTGGTGTGCTACAGCAGCCATAAAGTGCTAATTAATTGACCGAGGGCGCAGCCCGAGGTCAATTAATTGGCACTTTATGCTGCTGTAGCACACCAAGGCAGGATACAACTATTATGTGTCATGGTGAAGCAAAACACTGCAAAATGTGACAATTGACAACTACTAATTAATGAGGCATGAATGGGTTTTGGCTGGCAGGAGATTGACAAGACCCTTGACCTGGGCTACATCAGAGTAGCAGGGCTACATCGTGAATGTAAGCCCGCGGTACTCTTTGAACCACCCAACTTTCGCCCCCGCACCATGACACATATTGTGATAATGATAACTATTCTTAAGGAGATTCAATTAATGGCCAAAAAATACGAAACTATACATTAAAATAACAATCCTGTCTCACATGGCAGGCATACACTGCAATAATGTAGCTCAACCCCCCAAAGAAGGAGAAAAATCAAAGATAAAACCCACTACTGGAGATAGTGAGAGAATGACTCAGTAATTACACATTGCTTGAAGAGCATATTATTCTAACAAATTATTCACTAAATACACAATGATAAGCAAAATAAACATTTTTGAAAAATTCCAGACTCTGGCCATTAACAACTTAACCATTTGAATCAATGGAGTCTACTATGGGAGCAATCTAGATGGATACGTAGATGGATAAATTTAATTTTCAGTCCCATCAGATTACTCTGGTCTTCCTGGGGGTCCTACATGGACACAATCTAGTGGTGTAGTATCACTTTTAAAAATATTTAAGCAAGACAGGTCACTCTTAGCCTTTGTAAAATATTCTTACATTAAATACCAATATACAACAGCATATGCTGTTCTGCAACACATAGCTACTGACTCATCAATGAGATATTAGAGAGCAATCGGAAATATGTATGTACAGTAAAATGTTGAAGAATCTATGGTCAGACCGAAGGTATCGAATATTTGGAGCACCCTACTATATATAATATATACATACATACAATATTATCTATGCTATTACCATAGATATTTCAACATGTTTTAGTATCTACGCAAAATAAGTGTAAACATAGATACTAAAACATATTTGTTTTAGTATCTATGGTATAAGCAGGTAAAATCCCACATAAATGAAACACTACTAGTAAAACAGAACAGGGTCCTTACTATTGGTACAGCTATACGGTCTAACCATATTAATTACTGCTGAATCCCCAATTCCCATTGACAACACTGACCGCGGATAAGGCATGTATGCTGCTGTTGTGTCACTGATTGTGATTGACCGTTTTGAATTACCCCCGCCTTTCCGTTTTACCCCACTTTGCCCTACCTAGCCTACCCGGTGGTAGCGGTTGTCAATCTCGTAAGAAATGAATGACTAAAACACGAAGACTACGAAAGTATACTTTAACTTATACCTTACATAGTCTAATACAGTACACATAACACAAAGTCTAATAGACCTAGGCTCATCGCTAACTCGTAGGTCCTCGATCTAAATCTATGGTCTACTAACTTCTTCCCCTTTCGCACTGTTCACAATCTTGTTATTCGTTGAGCTGTACTTTTTGATTAAACGTACTGTCGTGGGAATGCACCGCCGTGTACAGCCATACACTTTCGGAGGTCCATACTTGCAGCTTTGGAACACTCTCAAGACAGTGTTCGCCATTTTGGTACCTTTGTCAATTTAAGTATAATAGTCTAATACGTACATCAATCATGCCACGAAGGCACAGAACACTTGATGGTCCAATGTATCACTGTACACGAGTACACTGGAGTATTAGCAATTTTTTTACTAAATATAATTAATTCATAGCATACTAAGTTACAAAAGCTAGATATAAGGTATAATACACGAACTAGACACAGCTATCAGCTACTGCTCCCCATTCCTGAGTCTGAAGGCCTCCCTCCACCAGATTCATACATATACATCCTCTGGGACGAAGTCTCAAGTGATGAGCCACAAGGCTGGTATCTGTGTCAAGTTATGGAATATTATGCCAATGGCCTCGCCAAGGTAAAATATCTAAATTCATCTGCCACAGAAATCATCAGTTACACCATGGCACTTCACCCGGAAATCAGCCAAGAAGTTCCTCCCACCTGAAGCAACACCTCCCAAATTTCCGCTCAAAAGGGGCAGAGAACAAGCCCTACAGCCAAAGTCAATCACATCGTCCAGTCACAAAGTCAAGGCATTTGCAGATGACCTCACAGTCATTTCAAGATCACTCTCAAGCCACCAAAAGGTCCTTGAAGCCACAGTTATCAAATGTAAAGACATGGACCTCCAAGTCCGACCTGACAAATGTGTTTCCATCCTATATAATGGTAAGAAAGTGCTAGATGACTCATCAGTCCAACTTCCTTCAGGGAGTACCAACAGCATTCGTGCAGCACCAACTAAGTTCCTTGGTGGATATGTTGGCCACACTCACTCAGCGACTAGAAAAGCTGCCTCAACCCGCCTCCTCAAAGTCATCTCAAAGGCCCTCGATGAAATTGACAAACAACCAATCCGAGGAGAATATAAGTGCTGGATCCTAAAACACTACCTAGCATCATCACTGCACCTATATTTGGCAATTGACGACATCCCAGAAGAAACCATTAAGCAAGTACAAGCAAAAGTAAACAAAATTGTCAAAAAATGGCTTAATCTTCCAAGGTCAGCTACATTAGCTGCCCTATACCACCCTACTGTGCTGGGCCTTCCATTCTTCCCCCATCTAAGACTGAAGGCAAAAGTTGATTACCTCCGTGCTATCACAACTTCCTCAGACCCATTGCTTCAGGAACTGGCTCAAAGCTTTTCCACTCAGAATTTGCCCAGCTCAATCCCTCCACCCTCTCTTGACCTACTCAAGTCTGCTAGAGAATCAATCAAAGATCTTCCACCTTCTAAACCTGCATTACAACTGAAGCATGCAACCAGAAAGGTTACTGAAGTCCATCAAGTCACCCACTGGGATAATCATCTTGACGCCCTCTTGGTCCAATCCCAATTTAAGGACATAGTTATCCTTGAGGGAGACTGCAAGATTTGGTCCAGGATTCAATCTGGCTTGCCAGCTGGCCAATTAAGCTTCTTGTTAAAAGCTGGAACTGATTGTTTACCCACACCTCTAAACTTGTGCAGGTGGAAGATTCAAACCGACCCGAAATGCCCCTTATGCTCTTGGCCACAACCAACCACAAAGCACATCTTGAACGGATGTCCAACAGCCTTAAACCAAGGCAGATATACCTGGCGCCATGATTCGGTCCTGCAAACATTTGCGAAGGCGCTTGTCCCAGCTCTCAGTCCATCCGAGACCCTGTACGCAGACCTCCCAGGCCTCAGAGCCAGCAATAACCCACCAGCCACCATCCCAACAAGCCTCTCAACAACATCAGACCAGCCGGACCTTGTGATCGTTTCTGGGGGTGATGTACATATTTTGGAGCTCACCATCCCGGTCAATACCATTGAAAACTTGAATGAAGCAAGGCATCGCAAGCAAGCCAAATACCAGCCCCTGATTGAAGACCTTGAATCACATCCACACACTAGGGAGGTATCATACTGCACCATAGAAGTAGGATCACTCGGCCACTATCCGCCATCAGCTATCCAAGCCCTTCGTAAAGCCTGCCCATCCCTTGCAAAGAATGAGGCCAAGGACATTATGGCCCAAGCAGCCAAAGTGGCTGTAGGCTGCTCTTATTTATCTTTAGAGCCCGCCCGTCCAAAGACTGGGACAGCCACAAAACTCTATATACTTTGTCGTAGTTATCATTCACCAGTTGATGTACTTTCTATTAGAGAATTAATTATAAACTGCTGCCTTATATCTTTCATTATTACTCACATTGTTAATTGTACCATAAAAGGACTCCAAATGTCTTGCCAAGCCCATGTCACTCATGTTAGCTTGTGTCCAAGGCTGTATTATTACTATATTATTGTCCTTGTACTATTATCTTGCAATTAATGCAATGGTTTATCTCTCTAAAGGCAGTTGTGAAAGTTTATATGTGCCCCTCTGCCACTTGAACATCAATGGCATGGTTTGCAGTGTTTGTTGGGTAGTAGGTGGACCTGGAGCCACGTACACAAAGGATGTACATTCTCAGTAAGGCAAAACTGAGCTTGCACCTGACCCATTCAACAGTTTTGCTGTAAGGCATGTGTCTCTTTTCACTCAGCATGGATGCTAGTCTGCTGTAAAAGGTTGTTGCCATGCTTCCCATCCCACCAGTTGCAGACATCACCAAAGGGGTGAAAGATGCATGTTCAACTTCCAGAATTCTCAGTTCATAGCTTCGCTTCTTCTCCATCTCATGTTTCCTGTACACCCACTGTAGTGAGGAGTTGCGGTTTGATTGGGCACTTGGGTTGAATACCCTCACGTCAAAGAATGACCTTTCAAACCGGTTTCCCCAGAATCTGCGTGCGGAAACATCAAGACGAGCTCCATTTTCAGTGATGGCTCTTTCTCCCATTCTTCTATTTTTCCTTGGACAAATGTGTATATATGTAGTATGTGTAATATTAGCAAATTTGACTTTCTATATAATATTATTAATATATATTAATTATTGGTACTATTACATGTAATTATAACTGTCTATATTTATATAATAATAATATTAATACAGTATAGAGTCTGTGCATGGTCACTCCATGCATATGAGATAATAGAACAATTTATAAGCGTTCTATTACCTATATTTGGTCACACTTTGTGTGGCGTAGCTATATACACCACACCAAACACTAAAGGCAGCTAGGCCCTCACTCATGCAACTTGTAATTGGTTCCTTGGAGTGTCACATATACCATATGCATGCATGTCAAAACCTTTGCTTAGTACAGAGAATGCACCTATATATGTATGAAATCAATTCTCAAACTCGGATAAATGCATAAATTAAAAGTCCAGAAAGTACATACTGCATGATTCAAATACATGCATTACAGTAACCCATTAGTTACACTCATATATGATCGAGGGTGAAGAAATTTAAAATATGAGTCCACATTATACAAATATTACTAACTGTAAATTCATTGGTTTGAGACAGAAATACAGTAATTATAAGAGAATTTAAAAGATTAGTTTTGATTTGTTGGAAAATCAGCAATCACTGGAATTTCCTCAACTTTATAAGACAAATACTCCCCATACGCAGAGGTTCTTCTGTTTTTGCCCTTGCTGCTTCCATCCTTCTCATTTCCAGCAATTCCAATCACATCTCCTACTTGCATATCTATCTGACCATGATGTGCAGGAGTCTGACCATACAAGGCCTTCACTTCATGAGCTTGTTGACCTGTACAAATAAAAAAAAACAAAGACAATAGGGAGCTGTATTGAAGTGACCATATTTTATAAGGTTTAAGCGTACACATGTCAATGTGAGGGATTCCAAATGAGACAAAGTAATGGTGTCCTGTTAAAGGAGGTAGCTAAACTTCTGACGTGACTTTTAATAGTGGTTTCCCTGTACTCAGCAATACAGTGATGAATGTGGTCTATTAAAATTGTACATCATGATGGCTGAAGGTAGGTGGGCAAGGGTAAACAAAGACATATCGGCGTATCGCATCGGCGCAAGAACAGCGCTGTATATACGTACAGCGACAATAGAACCCCCTCAGATAGTGAGCTGCCTTTCCAGTTCAAAAGACTGCAGTTTCCTCTTCGACCCTGTTTTGCAATGACACAAATAAAGAACAAGGGTAAACACTACAAGATGTAGGCATTGACTCAGTTGAGCACTCCATGTTTTTGCCATGGGATGCTGTATGTTCCACAGTCAAGGAGTGGATCATGTAATTCAATCGGTAGTGATGCATACACCAGACAAATTAAATTACTAGATGTGCAAGAAGTGCAGAACCTCGCAATCAAGCCTACAGATAATACACACACACGCATTCATGCGCACACACGTATGCACACACATGCACACACACACACACACACACACACACACACACACACACACACACACACACACAAACACCCACACATCAGGGTTCTATCCAGTGGGGGCAGGGGGGAGCTTCCACATGTACACCAAACTCTCCAGCTTTCACCCCAAAAAATTTCAACTGTAGTGCAATCACTTTTGCCAAAAGACATACTCTATACACGCCCCAGTGCAAGCATCGACACGCCTCGCTCACGAATGCTTCGACAAACAAGCATTTCATTAAAGAAAAACCAGAAATGGAACAAAATTGCCAATTTGTACGGAACATTTGTATCGAATAAATTATGTATACATAATATATTCGATAAAAAATGGCCGCTGAGACCACTGATGAAGAAGCTCACTGACATTAGCAACATAACTGCTGTTAATTTATTGCTTCTATCTTTGAGAGTTCATCTCATACCACCTGTGCAGTAGAACCAGGCAAAACATCCTTCAGGGAAGGGAAATTGGACGACTGACTGGCCATCCGTAGATGAATCTCGTGCAGAGTTCCTGTGGAAGCAGCGTAGGGTTGACATAGCGGTAGTTGTATCCTGGTGAGGGGGCGAATTATGGGCGGATCAAAGGAAAAAGTATGCTGACATTTGTGATGTAGCACAGGTCACTGATATACGCACACTTCCTAATTGATGTCAATTGGTGTCAATGAATTGTGTAAGTGGCTGGAACTGATTAACTCTAGATGAGACTGTACACACCAATATAGTAAACAGTGAATGGTTGCCAGGATACAAATTAGTTATATCCTGTCCAGGTGTGCTACAGCAGAAAATACAGTGCTGATGACCTCGGGCTTTGCCCTCGGTCAATCAGCACTGTATTTCTGCTGTAGCACACCTGGACAGGATATAACTAATACCTAAAACAAACGGAAATGGTCTTAAATTAATGGCAAGATGACACAAAAACCTTAGAATGTGTCTGCTGTGCACTCACGATGAAGAAAAATAGTCAGCGAAACAAAGGTGCTCCGACGGATCATAATATTGTGCAATCTGTGTACCGCTGGCCATTTTGACTCCTTGAGAAAGAAGGTAATGCATATTTTGCGGATTATACTCTTCCCAGATGCTGACTGATCCGCAAAAGCCGCAAAAGGTTAGTATCGCGAAAGTTTCGGTCCATACAGTATCATAGTATCCATTCATACTATGATAGTGTTCTCGACTTTCGGGAATTCAACAATGCAATTTTAACGCTAAAAATCAAGTTTATGAAAGGAATCAGCAGTAAAAAACACTAAAGAAGACGTTCTCTGCTATGATGCTACATTCGCTTCTCACAGTGGCAAAGATTGGCACTGGGTTCAAATTAGAGAGTATTTCTTCGGAAAACTATTCAAGGAACATTATAGAGAGGTATTGACATGAAATCACGGATATCAATGTATAAACTTACAGAAAGTTGGACACAGAGGAATGGATGTGTACATGCAAGCTCATAGCTAGCTTTCCATCAATAACAGTATTTGGCAATGTTTTATACAAAATAAAATCACTGTATAATCATGCTGATACCATGGTAATGGATGCTATCCAATACAATAGATGTGGAAAGGCAAGCAAATACAGTACAAGATGCAATAAAATTAAAAAATAAATTATGACATGCACACATGTATGCAAACGTACACGCATGCACATGTACATACACACACACACATGCGTGCACGCATACACACAAACACGTCCGCACACATACACATGTATGCACGCACACACATTATGTATATGAGACTAAAGGAGAATACTACAAAGTAATATGCACAGCAACATGCATGACATGTGCGTACATATTGCAGAAAAATAAACGTACCTCCAAAATAATAAATGTCATCCAGAGAATAGTATTTTGCTGATGCATCAACATGATATGTCTGCATGATCTCATATCCCAGTCGACAAACCTTATAGAGGACAACACAGACTTGACTCAAAGCAGGAGGAATGGATGCACATGCAAACTCACAGCCAGCTTTCCGCCAATTATTAGGCAATCACAATTTTCACATAATTTCTCACTCTACCCCCACACAATAATCAGTTTGACTGCTAAAAAGTTCTCAAACCCAGTAGTGTAAATGATAACTAGACCAATGGACATTGGGTAGGTCATTTAGCCTATCAACAGTCAAATACACTATGCATAAATATGTCAAAGTAGGGGTAAATGCAGAGATGAAACATTCAGCTAGGTGTCTGCAGTTTCTTTCAATATTGGTTACAGGGCTGGGGGAGGCAGTTGTCCCCTAGACAAAACCTACGTCCCCTAGGAATTCCTGGAAACCATTTGTGGATAGATGTGACCTTGCCCCCCTTATATATGCATCAAAAAAGCCACCCACCCCCCCCCCCCCCACACACACACACTTTATAATTTTTTAATGAAGGCCTGGCTTGGAAAAATAGAACAGGGTCAAACTTGTGCCATAAGTTCATGTAGGAATGAAAAAAGTAAAAGATACTGTGGTAGTCCCAACGTACACAGATGATAAAATAAGTTAATTAATACATGGTATAAATATAAACTCACTTGAGAAGAAAATGTACACACCAAGTATTCACTGTCGGCCAACATGTACACATCAAATGCAACTCCAAAAAGTGAATTGAGAGAGTATCTTGTATGGGTTTGTGCTGACTGTGCTACTCCTACGTCTCCATAAAATTCATACTCCGTATACCTGCACAGAATATAATAAAAAGAAGATATCATGAAGCACGGTAATACAGAGGAACCTCATGTAGATGAATATTAGGAGACTCACAAAATCAGTTCTCATTAGTAGAAGTTCTTAGCATCAGGATATAGTAATACATGTACAGTACTACAGCAAACCAAACATGCGTCAGGAAACAGTTTGTGTTAAGCAGAAAATTGTCTTAAGAGTGTACTTCTCAACAAGGTTCCATTATACTCCATATATATGTGGGGATAATGGGAAATAAAATGGCTACATAAAGGCTAAATCAATCTGTGCTAAAATGATTTGTGGTGCATTTTGCAGGTAGTTTTTAAGTACAAATAATTACAAAGTAAGACACTGGAAGCCTCATCTTGGCTCAACACCAAAAAGGCCAAATCAGAATAGACTGAGCATTTTTAAGATGGCAGCTCTGCCTGAGATGTGATGGCAAAAATTATTTGAAACAAACGAAACCACAGACAGCTCATACAATAATTGGGAGCTCTACTGACAATATGCACACTGGGTCATTGTATATCAAATTAGCAGCAGTTTTAATGAAAGTGTGAGTTAACTCTCTTTACTTCTATATGGTAGAATGGACGCTGTGTTGACACATGCTGCCATGATCCAGTGAATTGTCCATTATAAGATTACAATCATGAAAATTGAATACAGTAGAACCTCACAAATACGACCACCCTTGGAATCGTTGTGAGTGGTCTTAATTTTGAGGTGGTTTTATTTCTGAAAGTACTGCCCAGAATAGCATGGCACATCCAGAAGTCTTTCCATAGACACAGGAAGCACACAAGGCAATAAAACTGTGGAAAAATTGTACCATCACACCTCTTTTATTGTTACTCCATTATGATGTTAAAAAAGTGACCCTAAGTTTACCATCTCTTTCTACTGATGTCATCATTTCAGAGCATAATGTCCACAGAAAACAGCAGTATTCACAAATAAGTGGTCTTAATTGTGAGGTTTTGACATCCAGAAGAAAAATTGTGGTCTTTATTCTGAAACTAATTTCCATGTAAAACTATAGGTGAAATTCCGGACTGCAGCAAAGTGGTCTTAATTCTGAGGTGGTCTTATTTCCGGGGTGGTCTTATTGTGAGGTTCTACTGTACTTTGCATGCATGTATATTGCATTAATTACTATAGGTTGCACAAGTGTAATTGTTCTGAGTGGGGGATTTGAGTAAAAATGAATTGAATTGGTTGAGATTGTCTGAATTCTAGTTATCGGAATATCTTTGAATTCGGAGCTTACCCAGAAAAAAATATTTGGTAACATTGCACTGTTAAATCAAAACTTTTTTTGTGGTTGGCAATCGTAGAGTGCTCTGTTTGACACTTCCACAGTGTTGGCAGTCTCAGGCTTCGTTTACCAGACAACAATTTCGCTCGTATCTGCAATAATATCTGTGCTAATTGTTGTGGTTAGGCCTTTCGTTTACACGACAACGGTAAAATCGTTTCCTGTATCCGCAAAAGAAAGCGGAAAAGTTTGTATTCAGCTGTTTCGTTGGTTGTCTACGGTAGAAGTAGATGAATCGTCGTATCATCACTGCCTTTTGGCTCTCTCATAGACTTTGATTAGCATCTATTCGCTTGCCTACAAATCTATAGTGCTCCAGAGTGCCTACTTTCTGTGTAAGAGGCAAAGACTAGCATACCTGGTCCTGTTTTCGACCCTCAGAAGGCGCTTGATACGCCTAAGACGGTTAAATCAAAGTAGACTGAGAGCATTACTACTCTTCCCTGCCCACTTTCTCGCCCAGACTGCTTGGTGATATTTTGAAGTGACTACAGCCTTTGTTATCTCGTCTGAACGATGAGGAAAGTCCTTTCCGTATGCTGTTATATATCAGCAATTCTGGCCAGGTGTTTGGCGATGCGGTCTCTAATATCGCCATACTTGTTTCTAATTGATCCTCAGTCAAGGTATTCTGACATTTTCTCTGTCATATGATCAAACGCTTTTATGAGGAAAAGCTCGGCATCGTCATACATCTGCAGAGGAAAACTTCTCACACTTAGCAGACATGGAGGTGACTAGCTAAAGTTCTTTGTAAGTTACCTCTTGAAATGAATTATACACATCGTAGGGGGTGGCTATTGTGATCTATCATCACCGGCGTCCTGTCTACTCAGATATTTAGATCATAACAGAAGACTGAACCGACTAAACCTTCGCCATCAGCCATTTTATTTTTTGTGACAATATCCGGATATGATTTTACACACGATATACGATCCATGTAAACCCAAATATTTTATTCCAGATGCTAACCGCAGAAATCGGTTTTGCTAACAATTGTTGTCATGTAAACGCAGCCTCATTCTGAATGACAGACTGTCTGTCCTGCATAGTCATCTACAGTATCTGTATAGGTACAATCACTAGATAATATTATGATATTCGAATGCAAAGGGTACACAGACCATACAGGGCATGGTCCTGTAGCTGGTGAGTCTCAAGTCTCAATTTATAATCAAAATAGTTATGCACAGGCTCTAGTCTCGTTTCTAGCCCCACTACCGGCCTCCATTTTATTCTCACCCAGAAGGTGGGTCTGGTACCGTATATCTTCTAAACTTTTGTCCTTCTAAGCTTTCGTCCCCCAAAAAACTGTGGCTGGTAGTCTTCTAAAAAAGACGTACAGGCCGAATTCTAATATTCTGTCATCTCTTCTAAGGTTTCGTCAGCCCATCAGATAATGATGATGAAATCTAAGGGCACACCCATTTTGTAAACTAAAATGTCTTCTTTACTGTATACCGTCACGCCACTGCGAAGCGATCATGCTCATTTTCCTCTTTATGCTTGCACATCAGCACTTCACTAATAGTGGAAGTCCGGATATCTCTGTGAATGTGGTGACCATGATCAGCAGAGTAATATTTAGCTTCAAAACCAGCAGCCATTTTCACATCGGTACGAAAGTAGGTTTGTTTCACAATTTGTCATTATTCTTTATGTTTGCGTTAAATTTTTAAATCATCTAAGTTTTCGGTGAATCTTGTAATTTTTCGTCAGGAGGTGTGGAAACTTCTTGAATACTTCTCATCTAGGCAAATGACGAAAATTCTGCAAATTCGTCAGCAACGAATTTTTTGAAGATATACGGTACTTACCTGCAGAATCCTTGGATGTTTGATGGGTAAAAGTTGTGCAAGACCAAGTAACTAACATGTGATATTCCAATCATTCAGTGATCGTAAGCGCTAAAGCCCCTGTAGTTCGAGATTGGAATCGGTGCCCATTGCTGAATTCAAGCTGTTCTTTTGTTCTGCCACTACAAAGATGACAAGGTGTAATTTGTTCATCCTCCTAAAATACAATAGTTTTGGCCTTTATTCGAATCGTATGGCCTCAAGAATCGGCATAAATTTTTATTCGCATCTTGTAAAGAAACCTTCTATGTTCACCGATTATGCCATCAAACTCTAGACACAGTATAAAAGCGTTTCGAACTCTCACCAGGACCTCCTTGCTGGTTACAAAGGCTCATGCAATTCCCCTTTTACAGAAACTGGTCGTCCATCAAGCTCACTCACGGCGAAAATATTATGAAAATACTTTGCTATTCTAAAGACAGATGTTAAGTTCTATTCAGTTTGTCTACTGCCTGGAGACTCAATGCAAAGCAGAGTAACTTTTCACTTCCCATAGGTAGCAAGACGAACACGTCCTTTCCGTTAAGAAACCAAATTAGTTTCTATTGCGTCTTCCTGTTTATCCTTTGAATCATTAAAACCTACATCAGCAGCCAACTCTTTTAAAACATGCTCGAATTGAGCATGTTTCCCAGCGAGAATAAAATGGCGGTCAGAAGTGGAGCTGGGAAAAAGACTACCACAGGGTCATAAACAATGCTGACCATGCAAAACATTTAACCAGTGTTAAAAAAATAGCCAGCATTCAGACATTGTCTGACTATCTTAGATTTAGTCTGACTCGAAGAAGTTTAGGTCAGACATTTAATTGGCTGAGCACTATCCAAATGTTCAATTCAAGCACATAGTGATGTTACTAAGTCATTTGCACTGAGAATATTCATCTTAGTTTTCATTATCTATAAATGTGTTTGCATGAAAGTGATGCAACACTGTGTGATGTATATTTGTATATTGTGGCACATGTGTACTAGAACACACACTGACTTTGTTCTGGCCTCTTTGATAACACCTGGGTCATCTGTTGCAATAAAGACTCTCTTCTTATCCAACTTATGGTTCATTCCATACAAGTGATACCACTCCTCAACATGCACCATATACTCATCAATACTGTGGAAAGCAGCTTCCGTATTGATTTTATCTGTTCTTCGTACTTGCACACTGTATAAAGAATAGAGGCAAAGGTGGCTATTGAAACAACAGGCCTGGAAAGTTGTTAGCAATATAAGTATGCTTAAGTAAAACTGACACTGTGCATATCGATCCAAAATGATTCTCATTCTCTATTTTGAAAAATGCTCATAGGCACCATCATGTGGACTTTGAGCAAATTTCCCACTTCCCAAGATGGTTGCAAATGCGGAGGTCCTGGAGTAACTTGATACTAATTCTGTTATACGTATAGATATAGATGTGAACCAGGATAATACATGACAGCTGTGCACTAGCCTACTATACTGGCTTACGCAATTACCACCCTCTTTGATTTTTGGGGCGGCCTCTATATTATTTTTACTTTTACCGGAAGTGTCCATAATGTCCGTAACAATGTTTATATATATATATATATATATATATATGTCAACAACATGGCGGACATTAAGGCAGTATTAAATTATCGGCTATAATTCAATGCAATTGGAACGTTTGCTCTTCATTTCATCAGCAAAGAGTCTTTTTGAGCAGAAGAGATCTTTGAAGCGTTAGCTTTGTGAATAATGACAATTTGCAAGCAATTCAAGTTTCCAGGGCCGTAGGCAGCCCACAAGTTTTTTAAACTCGAATCGCTTGTTTTTCTGGTGATTACCCTTCACATATAACTGTGCCTGGAAATAATATTCATAAGTTAGGAATGACTTACAAAAAAAATTGAAATGAAAGACACCCTCAAAAATGTCTACAATTATGGTAACATTGACTTGGGAATAAAACACCTGCGGTGTTGCAAATTTCACAAATTTGGTGACTTTTATAAATGAGTGCTTCACATACGTATGGACAATAGAAATATACATACCAATAATGCCATATCGAGATAACCCAGCCATTAAGGTCCATGTAACATTGCGATAATTGTATGAAAGGGTGAGACAGCTTGGCACACAGGTCATACATTTAAAATTTCAAACAGGCAGTGTGAGCAGGTACGTAGCTTCCCAAGGGTGTCTGCAAATCACTATAGCATCCATCCCAAAATTACAAACATTCTATATATTGTGTACTGCTGCAGAATAGTATTCTCATAAATGCACACAATTTAAGACACTTTCAGCCAATAATTTTGTTTATGGAAACGCTTTGCGGCTGAATTCCTTATTTGAACATCTTTGTCACTTGGACCACATACATATTTTGAAATATGTACAACACTTGAGGGGTGGACTATGCACTATTATGCACTATTATTACTACTATTCTGTGTTATCATTTTACACCTAATCATCTGGCATGTGACTACTGTACATATATGCAACATTTGCTAAGAACAGGTGAAGTTCTACAAACTATTATGCATGTACATAGGAAACACATTAACATACCCCACAAATGGCTTTTGAATACCCAAGCTCTTCTTCTTTTCGGCAATAAAAGTTTTCAGTTCTTCATTGGGTCTCATCAGGTAAGACAGAAACTGTCCAGCAAACCACACAAAAGGATGACCATGAAATGCAAACAGCTTATCAGCAAATTCCTTTGGAATGGCTTGAGGCAAAAATGGTGGACGGGGATTGAGAGATTCAATGATGGGAACTGAAACAACCTGTTAAACAGTATGTAAAGGGCAATAAACACCAGGACACACCCACAGTCTGTCACACCTACCATATACAAGTTTGATTACATCAATATGCACATACACAACATACGTGCATGTATAAGTTCAATGAAACAGTTGTGGTAGTGATAGTGTCTGTGAGAATAATATGAATTTCTTAATGGATTGAACATTCTGGATATATATAGGAATAATGATCCCTCCTGATCCCATAGGTAGGCATTTAGCCAGAGCCTTCATGATACACATGTACGTATGCCTTACATGCCATCAAGTCATTGAAATAAAACTAGTAAGTGAAATACGTATGTTTTGTGTACATGATCATGGATCAATGCACTGTACACCATATTTTAGTATACAATAAGCAAATACTATTACTGCAGAGATGTACGTCGTCACATACAAAGACATGCATAATGTACATATCTACTACATATGCATGCAGTATACCCAGTTCCAGTGAAGTCATATATCACAGTATCAGATATGTACGTACATATTCACCTGCTTAGTACTGTGGTCTGTACTCCATCTGACAGCTCCAGTAGCAGTTGTACACGTATCACTTATCGGAAGGAAGGCTCCCTCCCAACCTTTCTCTCTAGAATAGGCCCAACCTAATGAAAATACAAAGAAATATGGTAAGAAGATTGGTCCACACCTCAGACAATAGACTGTACCATCTTAGCAATTGTATTTCTTCCCAAACTTTACCTGTGGTGCATGTAGCAAGTTGTGTGGTCATGCAAAGACTAAAAAGTGTGACAAAGTGCATTGATCCACGATGATGCAAAGTAAACTTATTCATCTGACTAGTTCTATTACAACAAATTCAGCAGCATATGTATCATGAAGGCTTTCAGGGCATACACTCAATTGTAAGTGCCGATCAAACAACAGCTCCTTACAAGGATGAACATTACAAGGAAATTAACCACAGGTCAGAAAAATCACTTATATGTATGTACATAGGTAGTATATGTAACACCTACAGTGTATGTACTCACCCACCCAGCCCCTCTCTTCAACAAATCAGACAAACATACATACATACGTACATACATACACAAGCACACAACCAAACAAACGGATCCTTTCCAAACTCTGTAAGTGTCCTTGGGTTGCAGGGCTGGTCTATTTAACAACATATACTAGTCTTACTGTCACTGTCAAATCCAGCACCTCCTGATTGTATCACAAGTGTGCGCCCAGTCCCATAGGCCAGTATGAAGCAGTACATCATGTGGTGCATCTGACAGCCAAAACCACACGCTTTCCCCATGGAGCAGACAAGTTTTCTTGCAGTATGACAGTTGTCAGGATTCTGTAAGCGATGTAATCGTCCCTGCATCAATTCACCTAGTTCCTATACAATGATATGTACACAACAGCAAATAAAGAAAACTGTGGTAATATAGCCTAACATCAAGTGATTAGCATACAACAAATTGAAAAACGAGCAAAATTACACAATATAAACAGTAATCATATTTTAGGAAAACAATATTTCAACAATGAAGATCTATACAAATAAAGAGCATATCTCCCATACAGAAGTATTTCATCACAACTACTGTACAAAAAAATATATGCACATATCAATCTCTTCAACACCATAGGCACAAGACATATTGAATAGCACCATATGTGTATATCCATATACATGCATACATACATGTAAACCATGCATAATACAAATACATGGTGGACCCAAGCAGGACACACTGATTTCTCCTTCAACTGACTTTTCCTTTGCACTTGCTATAAGTACATTCAGGTGTAGCAGCAGTCAGTCATCATCCAACAGATTATACATGAATAATATAACTCTTTCTTCAACAAGCACACACAAATATATACCTCCAGAACAGATGGAAAAAAACTCTCAAAGATCTGTACAGAGGGAAATCCACACACCTTTGCTGTAGAGGACCGCCAATCCACATCCAAGTTTTGCAGATTTTGCACATCAACTAATATAGACTTTTCCTGATGACTCAAATCTTTGAGAAGAGTATCAATGTCATCTAAACTCTTTTTCTCCTTCATCTTCATCAGCCTCGCTCGTAAGTGCCACCACAACTCTTGCACACCATTTCTAATCTGCAAACCAATATCATATGCACATCATGTAAAGAATATCAGCGTACACAAATATATAAGCTCAATTTAATACCATATATATGTACAGATAGAAGATGAAAAATTGTCACAACCCACTAGAGAATAACAGTGTGGAATCACAAAATACAATCACAAGCAGTTTAATGTTCTCCATTTCATTACACACAATATTATGCTCTTAAAAGTGTGGTAGCACAAATCATGACCATAATCTGGACATCCTCAGATACAGTAGACTGTCGTTTTACAAGTTCCTGGACTGGAAATGTTCACTATACAAATCAGGTAGTAGCATATAGAACATGGATGACATGTATCTATTTATTACGTATAATATTATACAGAATTTGACTGTAATAGTGTTCTTTATATATGCATTAATATACCCTTTATATGTATGTACGTACCTTATATTCCGTACCTCCCTCCCACTCTCTATACATACATATATGCAGACAAATGTGCATATACGTATACGTATGTGTGTATGTATGCATGCATGTGTACATACGTATATATACATACCCTCACATTTAGGTATACATACGTAATACTTCTTTGGTATAAGAAGTCCAACCAAATAAAGGTCAGTTCAACATGTATCTAAGTAGTCATGATGATTTTACTTGGAACCTGATCTTTGCCAAAGTCCTGTTAATCACAAACACATAAGCACACAAATGCATGCATACACACACATACATATACATACATACATCCACACAATGACATGCCTGCAAGCACACATGCACACACACACACACACACACACACACACACACACACACACACACACACACACACACACACACACGCATGCAAGCACGCACGCGCGTGCACTCACACACACACACACACACACACACACATTGGGTAATTTATTTGATGGAGAGTTCAACATCTGTCCTCTCCTTTAATTAATTGGCAATAATGGTGGCGGAGGAGCATGGAGACAAGCAAAATGGCCTGTCTGTTAGAAATATGTTGTCAATAAGCTCTTAGTTTCTACTATCCATGCTTCAACCTTAGACACTCTATGCATGAACTCTGCCAGGTCCCTGCAAACCTCCCCCCCACACACAAAAAAAAATGGAGAAGAACAATAAAATTTAAAAGAGCTTACCTTGGATACATATTTAAAGTGACTTTTCTTCTGATGTGACAGTTTCACTGTCTCATCATTACTCACGTCAGATTTCAGCGTTTTGTGAAAGGACACTGTTCTTTCCTTCTCCATATTTTGAGGCTTTTCATTCTCTATTTCTTCTGACTGTAGACTTTCTTTTTCTAGCGTGTATTGATGTTTCATAGAATTGGCTAATTTACCTGCTATAATGTCTCTCTCTCTCCTCTCATTTTCCACGGACAATTTGGCTTCTTCTGCTTCCCTAAGGAGATTCTCTACGCGATACTCCAAGTGCAATAACAAACATAAGGACAATATTAAAACTAAAGACAGTACCCGAACAGCTCGAGAGTTCCAAAATCTCCTCATAAGTCCTCAAAAGTTGGAATGCTAGTGGTAGTCTCGCGTAGCCAGACCTACGTATTCTGAAGAGGCAGAACAGGTCTATGACATTTTTAAACTCGAAGTCGATATTACAGTATACACTCACTCACTCATGCATATATATGCATGTGTTTGCAGGCATGGTTCACAAATTAGAATCACAGTATACTAGGTTACAAAGGTTAGGTGTAAAGCTGCAAATTTAGAACTAGACTAAGACAATTGTGAAAGTTTATATGTGTCCCTCTACCACTTGAACATCAATATTAATTGCTCAGGTTGTGGTGGTTGTTGAGTACTAGTGGGTGGAGGATGTGGAGCTACATACACAAAGGGTGGACATTCTCAGTAAGGCCAAACTGAGCTTGTACCTGACCCATTCAACGGCCCGTTTTTTTGCTGTAGGCTCTTCTCACTCAGCATGCATTGATGCTAGTTTGTTTGAAAAGGTTGTTGCCATGCTTCCCATCCCACCAGTTGTAGAAAGGCTGGGAGAAATGTCGGAACTGGCAGAAATGGTCGTAGTGCTCTGAGAAAATATTTGCCACATTGTCCAGTCCCACCCACATGCCCACATGTATCTACTGAAGTCCCACATAACAGACATCACTATGATTAATTAGGGTGAAGCTACATGAATAATTGGCCAATAGTTGTATTGCAACAAGACATATTGTAGGGTATAAGTATTGTAAACATAAATATTCCAGGAAAATAAAGTTCATGCACACTGCTTAATACAAGCCATGTGTGTATGTCCACACACACACACACACACACACACACACACACACACACACACACACACACACACACACACACACACACCACACACACACACACACACACACACTTACACACACACACACACACACACGTACACACACACACACACACGTACACACACACACACACACACACACACACACACACACACACACACACACACACACACGTACACACACACACACACACGTACACACACACACACACACACACACACACACACACACACACACACACACGTACACACACACACACACACACGTACACACACACACGCGCACACACACACACACACACACACACACACACACACACACACACACACACACACGTACACACACACACACACACGTACACACACACACACACACACACACACACACACGTACACCCACACACACACACACACAAACACACACACACGCACACACACACACACACACACACACACACACACACACACATACACACACACACACATACTCACACACACACATACACACACACACACACACACACACACACACACACACACACACACACACACACACACACACATACACACATACACAAACATGGACACAAACAATTAAGCAAACAAACACACACACACACACAGATGCATGTACACACAACCACACACATACACACACACACACACAAACATGCAAACAAACAAACAAAGACGCAAACACACACAAATGACAAGAATTAGCATCATGCAGGTACACGTACACACACACAAACACACACACGCGCGCACACACACACACACACATACACACAGTACTGAAAAGTTAGTTTTAGTTTATGGTCATGGCAAAACAAAACACATTGCCTCTTTGTGCTCCTATTGTAACGAGTCTTTCACATCCTACATGATACCAAGGTGAGACTGGCAGAACCCAAACCACACCTGGATACATACAACTTGCAGATGGTAGTAGGCATTGCTGTACCAAGACACTAGAACATGGTTTCCTGGCATGTTCAATGTCCTCCAATCTCAGTGCATGCATAATTCACAATTCATTGGGTGGTTTAACAGGTTGAATGTAGCTCTGCTTGCACTCATAGCACACACTAATGTTGTCATGTATAAATGTGAGATAGAATGGATCACTCTGACCCTGAAATGGTTGGAGTATATGAGGCTGCATTGGTGAAGGCGCAAGTGGTAATGTTGGGACAATACTTGTAGGGGTTCCATAGCAATATGGCTATGGCATTGGCCGGAGCTCAAGCAGGTGTAAAAGGCTGTGTCACAGGAGGGCACACCATGTAATGCTGGATTTGACTCATGACCATGGGCAGTGACTGCGAAATGATTTCAGCAGGGTTATGGTTAGTTTGTGAAGCCCAACTTGTGGACAAAGGCTGGTTGGCTGGTAGAATGGGCTGGGATGCCTGGTTTGGTGTCTTACTTTGATGGATTTGCAGTCCTTTTGTGAATAGCCACACAGATTTATCAGCTTCGGTAGATATTTTTGGATCTTGTGGCTTGACTTTTTTGATATCCCCTTCCCCTTGCTTGTTTTCCCTTCAGACAACATAAACCACTCTGTGCTACATTTGTGGCATTGATGCCATGCTCCTGCTTTTTGTGCCATGAAATGAATTCTGGTAAATCCTCATTACACTGGCTGCACCTCATAATGTACACATTAATATAATATTATGATGTTCTCTTTGGCATGGCTATAATCATATCACAATATATAGAATCATTGGTTGTTTATGTAAAGCGTTTCATTGATAGTTTCCACCATAACTTACGCTACAATATGTCTAGCTTGTTAAAATACAATGTGGTCCATTGGCCAATTATTCATGTAGTTTCACCCTAATTATTCACAGTGATGTTTGCTATGTGGGACTTCAGTAGATACATGTGGGCAGGTGGATGGGACTGGACAATGTGGCAAATGCTTTCTGAGAGTATTTCCACCATTTCTGCCATTTCTGCCATTTCTCCTTGCCCGTTGCAGACATCAACAAAGGGACATATTCAACTTCTAGACTTCTTCAACTTTGTATTACTTGATTAATTATTATTCGTTGGTGTAGAAGAGGTGTGACCACAATAGTGTCACGTATATTATGCTGACCATGGATATTGTATTCATAGAAGGGGTATAGATTGGAAACTCGCCGCCCACGCGAAACACTATATAAATGAATACACTACAAATTCTATGTACTTGATAAGTCACGTGCCAAGGCGATTTTCCAATCCATACCCCTTCTGTGGGTTGTTACTAAAATCCGGAACGGAACGGAACGCGCTATTTTCCGGAACGCGTCTTTATCGTGCAGGTAGTCTATTAGCCGGAACGCAGGATTAATGATCTTCTCAACAGCGAAATCAATAACAAACATTGAGATCACTTCTAGCAAACCACATTACGTGAATTTGGCGAGCTCTAACACCGTTTTGGCGCTAGTTCCAGCTAGATTCATCCTTATCAATCTACAGTATGAGCCAGAATATAGTCTAGCTTAATTCTGCTAAAGCCTTAGATGTCTCACAGGTGGAGAGGGCACTTACCAATCCAGAAAGTGATGTGGTGATGTCCTTACCACCAGTGAAGCCTGAGGGTAGTCAAGCCTTTTTGTGCAGGAGCAGCAAAGCCAAAGAAGGTATTAAAAATTCAAAGTTATGTACACAAAAATTATTCAATTTCAATACAATATTTACTGGTAAATGAAGTATATAATTATAGTATACTAAAAAGAAAACAAACAGTGACTGCATGAAACCACATGCATAGATAAGCTGAACATTAAAATGATAATGTTCAGTTCTTTGACTGTGGATATACATAGTTAATTCCACTCATTGACAAAGAATTTACACCCATCCAGTCATCCGTTGATCCTGCAGAAAGACACAGTAAGTGTTGATAAAATACATTTATTAAGTTAAACTTAAACATCATGGTTATAATACCTGGATTTAGTATTACTAAGCATATGTTGTTGAAAGATTACCCTTTAAGCACTTAATAGACTTTTACATGAAAGCCATTGGGATCATTAAAAATAATATGTTACCTCTAATATACCAAACAATGATTATAGTTTATTGTAGCTTACCCTGTGCCCTACTCCACACATTTTTAGACAATGACTGGAGATGCGACCAATATTGGTGGAGCAACGAGGGTGTCCATAAACTGCCACGCAATACCCCACGGGTTAAGAAGTGGTACTTTTACATCGATACCCCTACAGGAAGAAACAAAGGGTTCCAAAAACATGCCTACACCAGCTGCTTGCAAAGCCTGAGACCACCCTTGTGCACTACATAGGGGATCACAAACTGGCAGCTGCATTTCCACATGACAATGCCCATAAACAGGCTAAAGAGTACACTAGGACAATGCCATCAGTCCTCAGTGCTCTAAAAATTGATACCATGAGCTTAAAGGCCAATGTGGTCTATAAAAAGCATGTAGCCAGCTCACAAGCTCCCCTCATCCATGTATCAACAGCAATGCCTCGGAACATGCAACAAGTCAGGAACATACGACAGAATGCACTACACAAAACACGACTTTCACGAGACACATGATACAACATACACGACATAGCATACGACACCACCTCATACATCTTCAGAGTAACTACCTATCCAGATTTGGAGGTCATTCTTGGTCTGAGGGGTACATGATCCTTGACCACATGGAATGCATTCTCCAAGTGGACTCCAGAGACCAGCTCCTGTCGTACGATACAACCTTCCAACTGGGGGACTTTTACATCTCCACAGTGCAATTTTTGTACATTTATGGACATATCAACCTCAGAGCTGTAAAGAAAGTGCAATACAGCAATGACCGATTTCCACGCTTGAAGAGACTGATGTAAGTACATTATTCCATACACAGTCCATGATCATACAACATTTACTAAAATGCAAGTAAATATTTACATGCAGATCAATCAGTAGGGGGCCCAAAGTAGATGACCTTGTACAGGAATGATGGTGATCATTCACAATCAGAACAGGAGGACAACCAGATAGTGAATTATCCAGTGGACAGTATGAAGACATTCTGCACAACTATATATGCATGTTGATACATACATGGGTCTTATCTCTGTCAAAAAATCACTGAATTCCACAGACGATGTGTTGAAAGCTAACATTGACTACAGCAAGGGTCCCCCAGAAGAGGATTCAAATAGCTGCTAAGCATACACAACAGGCCACGCAATTGGGTTGAATTTTAAATCAAAGAACTGGCAACCTACAAACCACTTCATCCGCGAGAATGCTACTTTTCTTAAGATTACACATTGAACCAGGCTACATATGTCTGCTCTTACCATTCAACTACAGAATTGCAGCATTTAGTCCAAGCACAGTGAGAGGAATACTCAGAAAAGCAGAACACGAGGTTATCATTCCATTGTATTCGTATGATTGTCCCATACAATGTGTCAGAGGATTGAAATTGGAATACAGAAAATAAAGTTCATAATAAACAATTCTTGCCACATCCAGGGTTACTTCAAAAGAGTTCTGAGAGACAGTGTATATCTTAAGGCATTTGAAGATTTAGGATGGAAGGGGATGATCTTGAGAGGGCTAGTTGCAAGTGGACCAGTTCATGGACAACTAGTACGCACTTGACAGTGTAAATCGACCACAATATATTATGCGGCACACTTGCTATGTTTCTCCTCATTACTTCACATACTAGGCAAAAGAGATAAAGGTATTCCTCTTCACCATTGCACTCCCTATGGCTGAATGGGAAAGAAGACCAGTGAGTGAGCTGGCACAATATGTGCTGTATCCTGAGGTATATATTATACTAAAAATAAGTGTGCTACATGCATGTCAGTACATCATGTTGTTGGAGTATCTATGACTCTCTTTCTACATCTTGAATTATTAGGCTATGTTACTTTTGATACAAGAAGTCATGAATGTGGACAAAAAGAAGGCTAGGGAGATCTACTTTAAAGGACTGTACAGTCAGAACTAACCTCCATTCACTAAGTACTTTTAATTTTCATATCTGTGCGGGAACATCTTAACTCTCAGATATCTTCTCACGCGTCCACACGTCCCCTGCTTCTTGTAACTCCAGAAAGTTTTTGAAAGGTCTATGGTGGAGGCATCGCCTTCTCTTCCTTGGAGCTTGCTGACCATAATCTAACGCGTTCCGTTCCGTTCCGGATTTTCTTCTGGGTGTAGACTATGAATATAATATCCACGTGCTGACGAAATGTACTTCAAAAAAATAATAATAATTAGCATACATTATTACAGATATAGTGAATTGAAAATAAAGAAAATAAAGAAAGCAGATAAGGCAACCATTGTTTATTTAGAATTGTCCATCAACAAGGGCACGAGAGAAATCACATCCCCCATGCTGCATGTGCCTTAGTTGGCGAGATCCCCTGATTGCTCTGATGGAGGATCTAAGTAGGGCAAACGAATATCGGCACCTGATCAGGAACATCATCTTGGCATAAGGAATCTTTTTCTTGTCAGCCAATAGATCTCCAACTCTCCTGATAAAAATCGAGCATTCTCTGGCCATACCCCCTGTGGATGCGAAGACGAGGGGAGTGAATGCACCGTGTTCCACCTCCCTCACACGCTCGGCATAGGCTCTCTTCTTCTGCTTTTCGTGCATGGTGTACACAGCTTTCAGGTCCTTCTGGCGGTATGAGGAGGCAAATGGGTAAAACACCCTTATGTCGAAAAAGGCCTCCTGACCTTTGCACCAGAAATCGCTTGCTTGCACATCCAGACGTGCTTCATCTTCCTTGTTGGCAGTGCGGAAATGAAATTCCTCATCGTGAAGGGACTGCAACCTGGGTTCAATAGATACACAATGGGATGTCTCGGATAGAAACTCGGCAGTGAGATCACGAATTTCATTGTGACGTAAAGATGGCAAACCGCCTTTGTGGCAAATCATTGCATGATCCACGGAAAATGCAGCACCACAAGCACATTGTGAGCTAACACCTGCAATTGGCCATCCATACCGCAAACAAAGTGCATCTCGGAATGCCCCTTTGGACAAGAGAAAACCATGTTCCTCAATTGGTAGAGCATTGAGCCAGGTTGAAGCTCCTGGCTCAATGGCACATTCAACTAGCCTCATCTTGGATGCGTCCAAATGGTCATAGACCCTCTCAGCCTCATGTTTGATCCGCTCGTTTTTTTTCTTCTTCAGTTCGTTGACAGCAGGATTCTTCTGAGTAGGATCATTATCAAATGATGCACTCTGCCGAATGATTGACTGTACAAGGGGAGCTGTCACCTGTTTAGATGATTCAAACTCGTTTTCAGCTGTAGCAGTAGGATTTGGTAGGTCCAACCCCCCCATTTTCGTTGGAAGAGCTAGCAGGTCCCTCTCTGTTGAGGAGCAAGGAAGTCTGCCAGAAATAGCAGGGATAAGCTTCTGCTGGATTGCTTCCTCGAGTGGTTGCAGTAGGTGCCCACAATTTGGTACAGTTCTACAAAGATATGACCACTTGTGCTTCGTTCCATGTACAAAGGCGGCATAAGCAGCATGAGGCTGACTTCCTGCAACAGATGCCAACTTTTCCACTTCCTCGCTCCACTCGTCAACTTTCTTGGAAACAAACCTTTCGACAAATGATGATGAGCCTATTGCAGCCCCTAAGTGCCTCTTGCCCTCTGTTGTGATGCAGATGCCCGTATCTTGAAAGACACATTTAGCTTCTTCTTCTTTCTCTTCCTTAACAACAAGGCAAGTTTTTGCAGCATTTGGATGGTATCCAAAGAGTGGACCTAGCTTGACCAGACAAGACCACCACTTCTTGAGATTGACTAAAGTACCCACTCCTGATGCATCATCCGCAAACCAGATTTGCATGGCAGATTCACATTTTTCCATCAGCTTCTTTATAAGGGGTACCATAGATAGTGCGAACATAGCCATACCCAGTGGATCCCCCTGTGTTGTCCCCTCTTTAGAAAGAATCTCACATCCTCCTGAAACGAACAGAACGTGCTGACGAAATTGATCTGGATCCGCAAGACTAACAACGACCAACGCGTAGTCTCGCAGAGCCAGACCTTTTGAGTGTTTAGGTCTGGTTCCGCGAGACTACACATCATCTGGGTCTAGAAAGAAGTGAAGAGGCATGCCACAGAATTCGAGAAGTTAGTGGGATTATCTTCTATATTGTAATGCTGCATTTGTTTCCATGTCCACCATATCCGATGTAGAGCCACCAAGTACTCGCAACCGCTTCTTTGTTATTTTCTTAGTTACGCCCCCTTGTTTAGTCCGCTTCCTCACTCTTTTTGCGATATCTGCCTTGCTTTCTATCAAGTATATCTTCCAATAGCCCTCACAAATGTGTAGTTTGGATACTCGATGTATGGTTACCTATTTGCATACACGTATGCATGTATGTGGTTAGACACTCTAGTATAGAGTGTCTAGATCTATGGTAGTATCTGTGGTATGACACTACTATGTGCACATCACATCACCTAAGTATAAGCATAGATACTCAAATAAGGCACATGTATCAGTAACTGCTAATGTCTATAACTATCGTCAGTTTACTCTCTCCACTGTCACCACCACTTTTTTCCACAGCCTAGCAATCATAATTTATATATTTATGGGAGCCAACTTTTTACATTCTTAATTTGATGCCAATTTACAACTCATCTGCAATCACCACTACCTCATCACAACTAGTCTTACATAGCTCAACCCACTCTTGCCATCATTTGTGCCATGCAATGGCAAGATTGGGTCTGGCTACATGAGACCCAATCTTGGTGTACCACAACTAAAGCTAGTCTGGTGTAGCCGACCCAATTCTCACTTGGCCATTTTCAGGGACTGATATCACCAGGCAAGTGAGAATTAGGTCTGGTGTGGTCACGTACCATGAGTGGAGTCACAATGGGCGTGGCTATCTTGCACAAGCGTGAATAAAATGAAAACAAAGCATACATGGCAGAGAAACTAACATCGTCACTTAACCTCGATCAGCGTACACTTTTAAATTGGATCTGAATCATCACTGGTTCATGAATGCTGGCCGTACAGGAAGAAAACTACTCTGTAGTATGAAAGGGAACATTTTTAAGAAATTTCATCACAAACCTTCTGCAGTTTCAAAAAACTGGGCAATTTAAACCTTCCAAGTATTTTAACGCCGTCTGCTCTCGAGTCAGAGTGCATCTACTTCTGCAGGGATTGCTGCAAGTGGAACTTCCTCAACGCAAATCTGGACACCCATTAATTTTCAAGTTTCATCAGATCGAAGCTACGCTTCAGAGGACTCCTTCCAGGTGAGGCCACTGCCTCCAATGTAAATACTAAAATTCTCAGATTATCATGTCAATTCATAGATATTCCTTTTTGACCCACTCTCATGCAGCCATTTTTGGAGATTGCATGACGTTACCTGCAATCAGATTGGGCGCACAAATCTGTGCACCATGACACCACTCATGGTACGTGGCCACACCAGACCCCATTCTCGCTCGCCAGGTGATGTCAGTCCCCGATAATAGCCGAGCGAGATCTGGTTGGCTACGCCAGACTAAACCAAGGCTGCATCACCTAGATAATAGATCACATCAGATATAGTAGATATAGAGTATATACTGTATATAAACAACATATATAGAGTAAAATATCAATTATCAGATACCAAGTGTGCAAATTTGGTAGTGTTCTGTATTTTTAAAACCAGTGAGCAAATTTGCTGATGTATAGTATAAACTAAAGGCACACATAACTATGATTTAAACAACTATTTACTCCAAAGAAATGATTACTCTTATCCCTGCTGAGCTATGGGCGCAGAAACCATCTGACCAAAATCATCAAAGATCAGGCAAATAAATGTATTATCGGTCTTTGGCTGATTCTTTCTGATTCTTCTTACTGTATTTGAGCAGTACATGTGTTTTTCAAATTGAGAAAATTTGGTAGTTCTGCACTCGGTAGTTGATGTGATATAGCTTCTAAACTTGGTTCACTTAGTGCCATGGAATATGGGCCATTTCTGTGATAATTGGATAACAAGTAGAACTACTTCTTGCTGAGAAAGACACCTCATTTATCCAATGCAATTTAGAAAATGACAGCCATTTTTGTCAGGGAATACTTCACCTACACAGCCCAGTTTAAAAGCTATATATATCGCATCGACTACTGAGCGCAGAACTTCCAAACTTCCTTAATTTGAAGAACACATGTACATTCTCAAATACAGTTTGAAGGGCTGTATCACATGCTTCTCTGATAAGTATCAGCCGAAGACGGGTAATACATTGGTTTGCCCGATCTTTGATGATTTTGGTTAGTTGGTTTGTGCACCCATAGCTTAACAGGGACAAGAGTAATGTTATTTCTTTGAAGTAAATAGTTGGCTGAATATTCTTTCTTTTCTCCCAATGTTACTTGCCTATGAAATTTATATCTATTAGTCATTATGATGTTATGTGCACACATACGTATTGCACAGAGAGGTCAAAGCATATCGGTGAAGTTTACAATAGTCATATAATGTAATGGAATAAATATATACGTATTTAGTTCTGTGCAGGATTCCAGCAAGGAGTTTATCCCAGATACATACATATGTATGTATGTATGTACGTACATATGTATATAACCATGATAAGATATCCCTTGTTTGAATCTTCACACTTTATCCTTTGTTTCACATAATCTTCACATGTCATCCACTGTTTTCCATAATCTTCACACTTCATCCATTGTTTTACTTACTCTTCACACTTCATTCATTGTTTTTACATGATCTTCACACTTCATCCATTGTTTTGCATGCTCTTCACACTTCATCCACTGTTTTGACTTCCACCCTTCCGACTTCAGTGGCCTCTTACTGCTGTTTGTGTAATAATCCTGGGAAAAGTGCGTAGTACATGCCAGCCTGTGGCCTTTCATTCCCAGAAACAGGTGTTATTCTATACATACGTATGGTAGGCTGCCTTGCTACAACCACCCCACCAAGCCCTGGCACTTTGTGGGAAGGTCGTAACAAGCCAGACTAATGTGTATGGCTACTTCTAAAGCCACCATTTGATTTTACTTTGATATCTTCTGATATCATAATCTTGACCTCTATTTGACTTGATTTTATTGACATTTTGCTGATTCCCAAACATAAGTACAGTCGAACCTCGTTAACATGAAACTGCTTAGCATGAAATATCTTTTAACATGAAATGCTAGCCAAGCCCAAGCATTACATGTAGTACTGTTTACATGAAATACTTTTAAGATGAAATTTCAGCACAGTCCCCTGAGTTTCGTGTTAACGAGGCTTGACTGTAACTGGAAAACTGATATGACTTTGTGACCTGAGCATTTTTTTTGGAAATTTGTTGCCCCTGGTGTACATTTTTATCATCATCTTCAGGGCGGGCTGCATACGTACATGATTCGAGCTTCCTAAATCTTGGGGGAAGGGGGCAACACGATACAGAGGTGTATAGATGTACGGAGACTGGGGGATACAGTAGGTAACAATGCTATGATTGGTTGCAGTGGTCTTGAGAACATTTTTCAAAATTATAGCATAATAGCTTGTTTTTCATTCATTTCCCAATAAATCGTGCTTTTCAGGAACCCTTAGTGTGTAATATGCTGAGATAGAAGTTTAGGGAGGCTACAAATGTCTTAGTGTATAATATGCTGAGATACAAGTTTAGGGAGGCAACAAATACTTTCTGTGGAGTCTGAACTGCACACCTTTTAGCAATGGTATGCAGAGGATTTTGACAATGACACAGAGACACAAACATGGTTCATGGTGCAAAGCCTTCTCACTGTTGGAGAGCCCCTTCCATTATGGTAGTAGTCAAAGTTTATTTCTGTGAGCACTAAAGACCCCTGCAAATATGTCTATTGGTAAATCCTTTGCTCAAGTGGCAAATGTACATGAGCATTTCTCCAAACCAGGCGATAATTTGTGTTACATGATAGGAATTTATCATGGTTGAAATAGAAACAATCAAATTGGGCATAGCAGAAATCAGAATATTGCATGTGAAATAGTCTTTGTTAAACCATTGGAAAATATGCAATATGCTATAGGTTCAATATCAAAAATCTCATTTGAATCTACGTACATATGTATGTATCTATCAGTGATGAAGAAATTTCATTGTGAAATCTTTATCGTAACCATATAAACATACCCTATTTGACCGTATAAAAGCCAGGTTCGTTTAATAGCCAGGGGTAAAAGCAGCCCTAGGTAAACAATGGCCCGGTCCAAATAATACCCAGGTCTCGAATTAACGCCAGGTCTTAGTAAACAAAATGGCTGCATTGATCAATGGAGGAACAACGCATGGTCAATTATCATCGATTGTAAAACATCTGAACTGACTTCTACTATAGTTTAGCCTTTGACAATATGAATATAGATACCAAAAGGGACCGAACTACCCTTTAGACACTACCAAATGATTCTAACAACCTCCTTTTGCGATGGGACAGACTTCGGATTTTGCTCGTAAGTAGTAAGATGTCCTCATTCCATGGGTTCTTATTCGATTAAGCCCAGTTTTCTGCAATGTTGGTGCGTTATTATGATTGTATAGAGAATGCAGGTGGGTTTATCATAAAGGACTGGAGAAGCCCTGCTCGTTTAATGGCCAGGTCAAAAGTGCCAGTAAAGAAATAAAAGCCCGGGCTATCATTGGTCAAATACGGTATATACCTGACATTGTATTATGTACACCCTTCTGTAACACACACACACACACACACACACACACACACACACACACACACACACTGAATCACACACACACGTGCACAAACACACACACGTGCACACACACACACACACACACACACACACACACACACAATCACAACCTTCCCGTGTCTATAGTATGTACTATCCAATTGAAATTTGCTTATTCTAGTTTCTCATTTTTCATAGCATCAGATGTAGGAATTCAAGATGACAGAAAATGGACTCGTAGAAGTATTTTGCTTTCTTTGGTCCTCATCTTGCTTTTCGATACAGTTATATTGGTCTTTTTATTTGTGGTGTTTGTGAAGGTATGTTTTTAGTAGTTTCGTTTGTCCTTTCCTTAGTCTGCGATAGTCCTCTAAGGGTAGTTAGTAAACTAGAATGATCAAATTTCTTTAAGTAAGATTTTGCAGCATTTGTGAAAGTGCAGAAAGGAACTCTTTAATTACTCAACCTGTTTCATCACATAATTGCATACTTCCTCTTCAAAACCAATCTACAAGCACACGTGTTACCATTTTGCAGTTTTCCCATGGAGTTCGTAGAAAAGATGCCAAAATCTTAAAATTTATACCTTTTTCACTTTAGAAGACAATTAAACCTTGCTTTGATGGTGGTGAAATTTTTGAAGGACAATATTTTGTGTATGTATTCTCACTGAATAATACTCTATTACAATACAACTTCAAGTTAAATTGTGAAAACTTGTGATTAAATCATGAAGTTACAAAACACCAGCATGAATCATGTAAAGTATGTGTCATAGTTTCGTCACTTAACTTTGCCAACTGCTTCACTATCATTTTTTGTTCCTGGAAACAAGATATAACAAAGCGGTTATATTCACTTTTGGTGTCCTCTGCACAGTGAATACTCCAGACTACGTAATCCAGTCCAGACACCTTGTAACTGCTGAAGAATCTCCAATTTGGAGTCGTCTGCCATTTTTTGAAGTTTTTTAAAGGTTTCGTCGCAACTTCCAAAGTTTTGTTAGTCTTTAAGTGGAAGTGGAATACCCTTCTAACGTGGTTGACATGGGAAAGAAACAATTTTGTCACATGATTAATGTTTAGAAGATATACAGTACTTGACGTTTTTTTGGATTGAACTATTTGCATAAACATTTTCACCTGATTAGAAGATGACCAAGCCCTAACCACATCCACCCATACTACATTTGTTAGTGTGTATTTTGGATTTATTCAATCTGTAGTGTAACTCCACTTGTGTAGGTTTATGCATGTGTGTCTATTTCTCAATGTTTAGATCTTTCAATTTCTTTTGTGCTTCTTTTGTATCTCTTATCACACTTTTGAAGTAGTACAGAACATTGCTATCTGTAAAACCCTTTCTATCAGCCAAGCACACTTTATGTACTAATCTGATAACACTCCTCTTATTGTAGCAAAAAGGAAGCACTGATCACAACTCAGTGCTATCAGCTTCTGACCCCTCAAAGAATGAGTCAATTTCAGAAATATTCGATGTAACTATTCAAAAGGGAATGTTTGACATTGTTGTAAGTGTTCTTTGTTGAGGTTTATAATCTGTTGGATTGTTTAGACACCACATATATCATCAACTGCACCGTATGTTGAATCCTTTTTCATAGTAAAGTAGATGCATAACTTGTGGCAAGGAGTTTGGGAGAGATTCGCAGATCCTTGTGATTGAAATGTAAATCTCCATTAATGTGTCTATGACATTGTACATATTATGTATGTACATACATACATACATATGTGTGTATAATGATACTATAAGCTACTGTTACCCCCACTACGTACGTATCTTCCTTATTTGTTGGATGCTGCCTCCAACATTAATAAATTTGCAAGTAACATAGCCAATTACTTAAGAGATGTACTACTGTATATGATTAGTGTTTTAAGAGTACTGTAAGTCACAACTGAGTTCAAATAAAGTTTGAGACATCAAAATTAGTGACAGGAATGTTGTATACTGTAAGAATCCTCATGATGATCCTCTGAATAACTGTTGTCCGTATTATATTCTGGCTCTATAGCTGTCCTCTGTGTTGTGTTCATCTAATTGATATATTATCTTTTATTTCCATATGAAATGTAGATACTGAGTTTGATGCGCTGCTTAACTGGATTAATATGTTATGGAGTATTAAGATGGATTACACGTTTGCCTATTATCCTCACAACAGTAGTGTCCACAATATATATTATTGCAAAAGCTGGTCTGTATGAGGTATGCTGCCAATTGTGTACTTTGTGTATGTATGGTATGTGTAATAAATATAGACTATTCATGTCAGCGTAGCGTATAAATACTAGGATATTAGTAATTTGGTTTTGTTATAAAGTTGTGTAATTCTGCTTTGTAACCTAGACATGTAGTAAGTTGCAATGATATGGAAAGGAGGGCTTAGTATTGGTCTCTAGTTATCATTCCACTCATACAAGGCACTTTTCATGCTGTCTTGCATTCTGTTATTTATTGTACTGTGAATGAACGTGAATTACGTATGAATACAATTAAAAAAAGGCTCTTTGTGGTTAGACCAGAAGTGCGCTAAATATGATGAAGAATAGGTACGAAATGGTTAAATTCTTGTAACAGGTTCTCTTTATGATACATATAAAGTCTCTGTTAGAAGACTTTCCATCAAATCCATTATGTAGCATTATGTTGCTGTATGAATTGAGTACTCTAAGGTTAACTTGTCAAAATTAATAGGAAAGATTTTCTTGTTTTCCACTCTGCAGTATACACAACTTCCACCACTGACACTCCAGCCTTTGTATGTCATGATATTCTTTTTCATGCTCCTGTCAAGTGTCGTGATACCCTGGTTTGCTACCTTCTTTTTTGAATTCAAGGTAAGTTTGTGTGCTTTTATTTATGTGTGTGTTTGTGTAGTAGTTGTGCATGTTGTAAACTCTTGTAGTGGGCATACATTTGTGTATACCTGTAAATCTGTTTACCTGTAAACTCACAGAATGGTTCAATGGAAACTCAAGAGCCTTGTGTTCCATTGGATCACCTGCTTTACTTAGTGTAATTACAGTTGTAGATACGTACGTACATAACCCTTAATTCAACTCGGGTGTGCATAGCTGGTGTGTTGTGTAATACTACTACTACTATACGTCTGTTTCTACAGTACTTAGCAGGTGAACTTGCATATTACAAGGAAATCAAGTGGTCAAACTGGAGATCATGGTTATGGCCAAGGGCATTGAAAAGGGTCAATGGTCAGACAATCCACAATGTTCAACCAAATGACACCACCCCACTCCTGTGAGTCGTCTGTAATGTGTATATATACGTACATACGTATTTGTATAGGTCTATGTTATTATAATATTATCTATCATAAGTATAGATTATAGACCACCTCAGAATTGTATGGCATTATCAATGTTAATCACAATGCCCAAAGGCAGAGTGATTATTCATTTTTTGTGCCATACAATTAGGAGGCAGGTTCTAACTGGCTTCTAAACTGATGCTAAACAGCATTAGTCCCCCCCCCTTGCAAGTTACCTGCATTGAAAGAGGATGTAGTTGATACGCTAATTATCTGTTGTTGATTACCGTACATCAGGAAATTGTTGCAGTACAAAAGTTTGCGGCTAGTCTCATTTTTAGGGGTCATAAATTTTTGTGGATAAAAAGTTGCAGAGTCTAGTTGAAGATTGCGCAAAAATAGTTCCTCTCTTGTTTTGCAAGCGTTTGCCCCTCCGAACAAATGATATTGTGTCTTAGTTCATTTATTCTATAGGTATAGTTAGTATTTCAATCTCTCAAGAGTAAAGTGTCCTCTCAGCAGTTCTTTGTCTTTGTTAACGTCGTGGAAGCTTGCAGACTATTGGTGAAGATCATATGTAGCTACATTCCTAAAGCTTAACAAAGTGAACCCAAGGAAGAGTCAAACTAAGAATCTAAGCAAAATACATTGTATAATCAATCCTTGCATGTAAACAAATCCTATGAGCAAAAGTAGTTCACAATCCCGTCAGCAGCCATTTTTTTCATTAAAGTTCGCAGATGAATAATTTCCCGGATCAAACCGCAAAAACACAAAGTTTATTAGCCACACAAATTTTCTGACATACAGTAACAGACCCAACCACGAAAGTTTGTATTTTCATGGCAAATATATTGTTTTCATTATGAATTCCAGAAGTGTAACACTCTATTCATATATATATATATATATATATATATATATGCAACAGGAAGTAGGTGAATAAAAATGGCTGCTGGTAGAAAAGAAGACTTTAAACAAGCAACGGTTTATCTGTGTAACAATGGTATCAGGTTTACAAAGGGGTTTTATCCTTCAGCTTTGTATTTGTCGCCTTCATTGCAATTTTGAAGAAAATTCACTGCAGTTTGGCAGAGTTTCAGCCACGGTTTTATCCTTCAAGATAAAACTGTGGCTGAAATTGCCAAAATGTTTATAACATATTGCCAAACCGTTATAACACATTCACTTGATCCCAGCATTACCGTACTACCATTGAGCAATACAGATCACACTGCAACTATTTGAAGCATACACACTCACTCACCTAATCCTTTAATGTTATGGTGCATCAGATTAGAAGTGTACATACATATATGTATACATACAAACGTAGTTTACATATTGCTGTTCCCACCTATGACATTCTGTAGTTTACATGAGTGGGTGTTCTCTAAACCTTCCATAGCCGCCGGAGCAGGTCCGGTTGTCCGGTTTAAACCGGACCACTTTCAGCAGAAACTTAAAATTTCATTTTTGAAGATATGTTTAAATTTCTTAGGAACAAATTTCCTGCCTCTTTGAATTGTAATACTGCACTTAAAAATGACAAAATAATGAATGTAAAGTAGCCTTGTTGGGGATAACATTGAAAGCGATCACAGTAAAAGTGAATTTCTGGAGAATTAGTGTGCCATGTCCCTGGAAGTGGCCATATTTTGATTGTGCAATCAACCATGAACTAAAAAGCCAATAATAGTGGCACTGCGGTACGTTTTCGACGATACAAACAGACCCTAAGTATCCCAGAATAATAAATTAACTCACCCAACCAACCACTGCAGTGTTTCAGTGTACAGGAATGTGATTTATAACCTTGTACCAAGTTTACTGCCTGATTAATTTGTTTCAGTCTCAATCTTCACCATTTCTTAGTCCTGGGCATTATCACCAGTCATATTAATAATGTGGAATTAATAGTAATAGTGTACTTTAAGTGTCATATGGAAGTTGTTAATGGTCCGCACCACTTAATTGCACAACAAAGCCATTTTTGAGTACTGAGTTTGACCTGACCACTGCTGGAGGGCTTCCTCCGGCCTGCCTTCCCTTTGGCAATGATGTGATCATTACAGAGTGCTTGTTTGCATGCACAGCATGGGAAAGTTTTTAAACACTAAACTTCAATGTCAACTTCTTTTTTGTAGTCCAAGTGTTGGAGGAGGTAGTGACTCTAGCAGTATTGGGAATGGCTACCAAGCCTATTCTATCCCTCATAGGACACACCATCATGAATATAGTACACCCTACCTGACCCCAGTTGGATCAGAAGGAGGTATGTGACATCACCTATTTTTGTGTGCACTGCCATTAAATAATTGTACATTATTAAAATTCAGCACAGTACAACACTGATATGGCTGCTAAAAAATAGACATTGAGTGGACTAATAATAATTTTTGTGTGCACTGCCATGCAATAGTACAGAGTGTTTGTGTACCACCTTTGCACTACATACTTGAACACTGCTCAGTCTAGTTACGAGGTGAGCATGGTACCCACATGGCAGCTCAGTACTATTAACAAGTTCTGCAATGTTGAAATAAGCTCATCTAATTTGATCTGATTTAAATAAAATAATATTATGTGTATGTATATCAGACAACTGTTTGCACTCATTCCCACACTCACCACTTTGACAAATTGCTTCCAGCTTGTGACTGTTAAGTTTGCAAAATAAATTCTAGAAGTGACTTTAGTGACCACTGAAGAATTTTATATACATACAGTGCATTTACTATTTTGAGGATGATTCCTAAGGGGGTATCTATTTACATGATTCCTCCTAGTATATTTATCAGATGCACGTAATACTTTTCCATCATGGTCCTGATCATGCAGACTTTCGTGAGTGTATGCATGTGTATATCTGAATGTACTGTATGTATTAGTTTTATTCTGTCCAGGTGTGCTGCAGCAGAAATACCATGCTGATTAACCAAGGGTAAAGCCCAGAGGTCATCAGCACTGTATTTTCTGTTGCAGCACACCTAAACAGGATATAACTAATTTTTATCCTGGCAACCATTCACAGTTGACTGTTGGTGTGTGCAGGCTCATCTAGAGGTGATCAGCCCCAGCCACTTACACTATTGACATCAATTGACATCAATTAGGAAGTGTGCGTATATCAGTGACCTGTGCTACATCACAAATGTCAGCACACTTTTTCCTTTGATCCACCCATTCTTTGCCCCCACACCAGGATACAATATACAATACAACCATGTGTGTCTGTTTTCTGGCTATTGAAATCCACCTATTCTCTCTACTTGTAGACATATCTTCCCCTGATACACTTTCTGGAGTCACGGACAACAGTAGCACCACACCAGAGAGTAGTACACTATTGGTTAATTTGTCACCAGAGGTACGTAAAGTACCCACACTAATGTACATATTTACATATGGATTTCTGTTGACGTCCAAAATTATTGAAGTTCAGTACCAATATTGAAATTGTGTGATCTAGTTTAGCATTATCATCACTTCCAAATGATGAGTAAAAACGTAAATACTGCCTGACCTAAGCTGCACCTCATACCAGTGAAGTACCTGTGGTGCCATCTGGGGATTGACTTCATTGGTCCATACAATCCAGCATCCTCAAATGTGCTCAGAACATTTTGTTGCGCAGGAATTTGATTAGAGGATTCAAATCCAAGTTTTTTGACCCTTTCCCTTCCAGATCTAGGAATTTTGCCACTAAAAATCTGTCTTCCAATGAACTTACTGAAGTATTCTTTTTAATATTCTGTATATACGTATTTTACTCAAAAACTGAAACTTTGAAAAATATTTTTATAGTCTGTTATGTATTATTTATCATAATTCTGTTCTTATTATTATTTTCTCATTTCATATTTTACTTTTGTAAGAGATTTACAAAGAAAGAAGAGGGTCAAAATCTTTGGGTGAACCAAATTGAGCATCTTATTTTTACCCCATAGGGCCCAATCAGCTGCAGTTTTAGGCTCCTTGGGGACAATTTATGGGGGGGGGGCAAATGGTAGTAAGCAATCACAAAATATAAATAGTGGAAATTGCCTCAAGTTTTAAATTTGAGTGATTAGCGATTTATTCAACATAGCTTTAATAGAAACATTTGTTGTGCATTTTATTATCGTTGCAGTGATGCATGTTCATGCTTCACTGCAACGATGATATTTTGATGATTTTTTTCTGAAGATCAATGATCTTCCACACACACATTCAGATAATTATACAACATTTCACATCCTCTCATGTAAATTCCCATGTACATTCACACAGAGACAAATATAACAGTCGGACATCGGACAAAATCCGAACAAAAGGTTCCCTTGACCAACCATTACATCTTTCTGTCTGACAAAATGTCCGGTCAAAAGCTGCAAACTACTTTGTATTTTCCTAGTGTAGGTAGGATTTCAAAGTCTGGTATGTAATGCTTTAGTTCCTTAAAACTATCCAAAAAGAAGTTTGGGTGGCCAATTGTTGCTGTAACATTCGAAAATGGCAGCAAAAATTTGATGGTGATTTTACTGCAAATTGACGCAGTTGCAATTAAACCGTCATTCTTAGTAAATTACATTGCCTCTTACTGTCTTTGTGATAGCTGAGCTCTGCAATCACCCTAATTTCGCTTCTTTTCACTACTAAATCTTCACGATTACTCCTCAATCATTTTTACATGAAGTGGCCATTTCGCTCCGTATTGCACAATTTCATTTCGGAAATACGTCTTAGCAGTCCTGTAAAGTCATATCCATGTAGACTCACTATTCTACATAGTACAGAGTATCTATGGTAGAAGGGTACAATCAATAGTACACAGAGTATTGCCTGCAATGTTTATTTACTTGGTGGAACCTTGGATTTTGTACAGACAAGTTTCAACAGCTAACTTTGTCGAATTTAAATATGATTTCTGAAAGTAGCCATCGTTTTAAGGATTATTAGGTGTCAGCACATGTCCAACCACTTTTGAAAGTGGTCTGGCACAATGTTTGATCACTTTCCTAATGTTATATTTGTCTCTGTTCACGTGTTATTTGTATTGTTTACAAGGAACTCCAATATAAAACGAAAAGTGACCAGACTTTACAGCAAGTGGATGAATTACTTTTGGAAACAACAGTGTGGACACTAGAGAAGAACGACACTACGGTGTGTTTGACTTTACATTTGTTGAATGTAAATTTATGGGGTTTTATTTTTAAGTGTATATTTTAGCAACAATGGCAGTACTTGTATACTGTCAATCAAATGTTGTGGAATACTATTTCTTGTCTTTTTTGCTTTAGAACAAAGTGATAACGTATAGTCATCCAAGCCGTGGTCCTAAGATTTACAAAATTGAGGTTTGTCAACTTTATATTATGATGTTTTGCTATATATACCATTTTTATGACTTCACTTGTATGCATGTGTATTGAACTATCTAATGTGTGTAAATTGGATAGGGTTGAAGTATGTATACAAAGCAAGACATAGTTAAACATATATACGTATAAAGACCACCCTAGGGACCAAGTAATCATGTTCTTCATAGACAGGTGGTCCTCTTGTAGAGGTGCAATAAATAGTATTGCTTCCGTGGTTCTTCTGTAGTGGTCTCTATAGACAGGTGTTCTTTAAGTGTAGTACTGTAGGTGGGCCTTGCAAGGCATGAAGTGAGTAAGACTTCGATCTACAGGGAAATTTGAGAAAGAAAAAGGGACTTTTTATGTGTATCTGTGCATAGTGTATACATTGAATCAGTGAAATGATTTTTGTTCTAATAATAATACTTCCGACACTGATTCAATAATTTTTGGAGTAAATTTGTTGTGTATATATGTAACTGTCATTTAAAATGACACCCTACCTAGAACATCACAGTCTGGCAGATTTGTATCATTAAAATAGTTAGCAGTATGATCTGTATAGAATCTCATTATAACAAATCCCAGTTGACACTAAACATTCTTCATTATAAGAAGATCACTATAATCAGTTAACCTTTTGTAACTGGGTCACATGACTGTACTCACTAATACAAAAATTCACTGTAACTCTTGAATGAATTTTCACTGTATGTGCTATGCCAAAGCTGGGAAAATATGGCTTTGTGGTCTGATCTGCAACTTGGCAAGGCATTAGCCACTCACTCAGATCAACTACATGATCAACCTCTTTCTGGGCTGGATCCCAAGTGTGATACTAAAGTTAGCATCCATTTAGAAGTCAGTGTAACCCACCATATAACTCAAAGAAGGTACATGTGCAATGGGATGTTATGTTGTCCATGTATGAGCTGGGAATATGACACTATTTTAAAAAGATGTGTTTTTTGCATTCATAGATACATGCAAATTACAGCTAAACAAAAACAAAAATGATCAGTTAGACAATATCATCAATTGGGGTATTTATATATATATATATATATATATATATATATATAAATACCCCAATTGTCTTCTGTGTGTTAATATTATATTATACATGTTTTCCATGTATACAGGCATTTCTTCCTTATGCCATTGATGATATCTGGGCTATACTATGCACTGAAGTTACTTTATATCCAGAGTGGAACCCAGAGATCTTAGAAAATAAGGTTAGCTCAGCTTTCAAGTCCCTCACTAATGTTTGAAATGTCCATGGTTTGATTGGTGATTCTCAACTTGTACCATATTACAACAGTGCAATTGGTTTGTATTGCACATGCATTCCAAGAGTATGTAAACCTTTCAATAGTAGTAGGTTGCTTCCATACTATTCCTAATATGTACAGATGATCTCCATCACATATTCCCTTGTGTATGGAGATCATCTGTTTCCACATCATCCTATATCTAAAATTTGGCTTAACAACTCAGTTGTAGAGGAGAACCTGACTTCTTTCACCAAGTTTTGTTTTCCCTAGGAAGTACTATTTCTGACCAATCGGGCTCACCATTTGTAGTGGTTTCTTAGGCTAATCATTGCAATTATATATATATCATTACAAGAAATTCATCAGCCAATGATGGCGTTGTGGTGCATTGTCTTTTACAGGTGTTTAAGAGGGTCATATTAACACACACACACACACACACACACACACACACACACACACACACACACACACACACACACACACACACACACACACACACACACACATACTCACACAACATACACACACACACATACTCACACAACATACACACACACACACACACACACACACACACACACACACACACACACACACACACACACACACCGCACAAGTCTCCAGTTCTACCCCTGACCATGATGGGTTGATCAAAAGACCATCATCCAAGTGGCAGGCTAGGGGAAGGGACAATCATACTCAAACCAAATATATTGTTGAATATGAAGAGAAAAAGTAAACAGAAATAAGTTTAGTTGCTAGTTGTGCATAGTCTGGATCTTAAAATGGTCTCAAAAGACTCTAAAAAGATCTGGATGGGGCTTCTCACTAGCATCCTTGCCTACAAAGAACAAAATTGGCAAATATTCAGGATAATCTTACTAGACCTATGCCTGCAAAATGGGTTACTTTGCAATAATGACAACTGATTTAGTATTCATGCAATTTATCAGTACCACAGTTTTCGCAGAAACTTACTCTACTACTTGACTACCAGTATACAGTTATAGAATATCTTAAATATGGGACAATCTCTAACTGCATAATTATTCCAGGTCGTTTAGAAAGGTGCAAACAATTACTACAGTATACACTCCAATTTTCACAGGGTTGAACTTTTACAGGTTTTGCAGATTAGCCATGTACAAAAATTAAGCCTGCAAAAAATAGTTCAAGCTCTTGTGTTATGAACAGTATTTGCCACAGAGCACTATATCACCTTTACTCCATTCTCTTTCATCCACAAATAGAGAAGTCTGTATCAATAAAAATCTCATAAAAAGTAGGATTAAAGGTGAACTGTGAAAGTAGACATTGTGAAAATCCATGATCTGTGAAGGTTTTATCTGATAATTATGCGAGCACATACAGTATTTTCTGTTGATATAAGGCATCATTTTCATGGAGATTACTTGGTGTGCTTTTTATGGGTCAATTGTTCCAGTATGTACAAATATTCCCTAGCAGATCTAATTTGTGTATTTATTATGAATTATATTATCTCATCATATTGTCAGATTTTGCACAAGATCAATGATGCAATGGATATTTTGTACACTGTCACAGGACCTCAAGCTGGTGGAATGGTGTCTTGTAGGTTAGTTCAATGATAGTGAAGTGAATTCCTCTGTCTCTGAGAAACATGTACATGACGTTTTAGCTGTCACTGTAATGTATATAATGTGTATGTCATGCACTGATCACAGTTCATGTTACATTGTTGGGTTCTTTCTAAAGCATTTTAGGCCCCTGCCAGATACCATTGACACCAAGCAAATGGTACCATCTAGCACACATAGGGATTAGTACACACATTATGAATAGATGATGCCTAGGGATCTGCAGGATTTTAACAGTAGTGATTGTAGTTTCTGTTTAGTAGGCTTCTCAGGAAAGCAATTTGCAATAATTTGGAATGGGGATGCTGGACGGGACAACAACATTGGAAAAAAGTGAACCAATACCGTATAGGTGCTGATTTTTGCAAGACGTATATTTTGCCAATCAAGAACTTGGCTGTAATTCACGATTGTATTTTTGTGAATCTTTGCAAAATTTGCAATAATAAAGTCCTGCAAAAATTATTGCCCATACGGTATACAAAACTGAAGGGACCTAGTGATCATGTCACTATGGATAGGTAGTCCACACTCACAGATACAATAGTATGGTTCTTAGACCAGCGTGTACTTTAGTGACCCTTATTTTTGTGTCAAAATTTTTACTAACTGAGGCTTGGGATGCAAAGTTTCGTTTATATTTCTTGAAATACTGTACAGTGGGAAATTTCACGAATTTGTCCCATGAAAAGCTGTTTCACGGTTTTAATTTCGTAATCCTGGGCTGAACAGCAGTATTTGTGGGGTTTTTTCAATACTCCTATCCATGATGCGATGGCTGGAATTAGCGAAGAGGGGTTCTCAATCACTAGCTTTGTAAGAGAATACTAAACCTACGTATATACTTGCCAGGCTATAGTTGGAGAGGAATAACTGTGGAATAGTACCCATGACAGGTACTTGCTAGCAATGAAGACAAATTAACAGAGAGAGAATCGGTCACGTTCCTAAAATTGCTCAAAACTTATTCTTAAGACCACAGCGAAGAAGAGTAAGTACTCCAGCAGCGGAAATGTCTATGGTTGTGACCGATGTGCATTGTCCATTTCCACACGAATGGAATAATATTAATTACACTAATATAAGATTAATTACACTATTAACCCCTTGATATTTGAAACAATTTGGAACACAACTAACAGTGTTTTGGGTCAGAATGTGATAGCAGTGACACCATTGTGTTCTTTCCATGACCTAGAATGGTCTCAATTGTTTGACCTAACAACTCAACAACATGAGCAGACTAGTGTTCAGCATACTCCCTAATACTTGGCATTCATTGACCAATCGCATGAAGAATGTCCAGCCCAATGTCCTCATCACTGAGCAGTTGATTGATAGAAAGTCAGATAACCTAATATAAGTGGGAATTAGTACCTTGTATCCTCAGTACACCAAACACTTGTCAAGACAGTCTGGCCAGGAAAATTTTCTCTTAAGGCAATAGACAACCGAAGGTATTTTTGTGATGTAGTACAAAAAATGTTTCACCTGGATGCTTTGATTATAGTTTCTCATATAAAGGGGTAATGGCCTTGAAATTAGTCCTTGTCTACCTTCATATTCGTTTGGTGTACCTATTTTGCAGAGATTTTGTAAGTCTGAGAACAATTGTCTCAAGACCAGATGAGTACATGTCCCTTGGAACAGCTGTGGAGTATGATGGAATGCCACGTGTCAATGGAAGGATCAGGTGTGTAACAATATATAGCACATGGCGTTGATACATTCCAATAAGCAATTTTGTCCCTATGGGTACTGCATGCGTTCAAGGATTTGTACCATGGCACTATCAAGTAAACACTCATGTATTGTCATAAGTCTTACACTGTGATGCAACAGTGATGATATTGATGATTTGTGTGCTGTTGATTTTCTCTTGGAGAATGGGAGGTTGCTTACACATTGTGATACAATATCAATTTTACCTGTGATGCCAAAAATGCTTATATACGTATGTACATATTTGTACCTAAGTGGATGAGCACAATAATTCTTTTGTCCAGTTAGCTTGTAGTCTTCAACCAGCAGGATTTCTTGGTGAATTTGTGATCCCCCCCCCCCTCTTGAGAATATTTGCAGTGTAAAGATTTCATTTGACAAAATCAGTGCCCTAAAACTATTCACCTTACCTTCCATACCTGCCCTAGAGCCATACACCTTACCTGCCCTAGAACCATACACCTTACCTGCCCTAGAGCCATACACCTTACCTGCCCTAGAGCCATACACCTTACCTGTTCCAGAACCATACACCATATCTGCTCCAGAACCATACACCATACAAACCTGCCCTAGAATCTATACCTTACCTGCCCTAGAACCATACACCATACAAACCTGCCCTAGAATCTATACCTTACCTGCTCCAGAACCATACACCATACAAACCTGCCCTAGAATCTATACCTTACCCTAGAACCATACACCATACAAACCTGCCCTAGAATCTATACCTTACCTGCTCCAGAACCATACACCATACCTGCTCCAGAACCATACACCGTACCTGCTCCAGAACCACACACCATACCTGCTCCAGAACCATACACCTCACTTTATTCATTTTCCTCAAAGAAGTCATGGCAAATATCTATTTATACCATTCTGCAGGGGAGAGAATATTGTAAGTGCATATGTCATCAGGAAAGAAGCAGAGGATACAACTAAAGCAATGTGGATTGTGCAGACAGATCTCAAAGTATGTGTGATTTTAGTACCTGTGGTGTTGATTTTGGTGTTTTCCTACTTGTAATGCCCAGAAGTATCTGTATTTTTTGCATATTTCGAGCAATTTGAGTTGTTCAGTATTTTATGTTAGCACTCATCACACCATTTGCCTACATGTTATAGTTGTACCCCATTTAGGCATGGTACATGGGAAATAGACACTTGCAATGTAGACCACGAGGGCGAAGCCCGAGTGGTCTACGCAAGTGTCTGTTTCCCATGTACCATGCCTAAATGGGGTACAACTAACTTGTACCCCGTGGCAACAGACAGTTACTTTCCCACGAAGTACTGTAGTAGGGTGAAGCCATACAAAGTACTTGCAGGCTATAGCAAAGTGTTCTGCTGATGCGCAGGTAACATTAATTGTTACAATTGGTAAACATCCTGTGAGTAGATGCCTATGTACACGGGTGTACATGGCCTGTACCCGGTGTACATGGGGTATGTACTCACAGCGGCGCTTTTGAAGTAAATAGAAAACGCCCACGCATCGGGGTACAAAACAATAGATACACACCTTTGCATATTTTTTCACATTATATGCGTGCCTAACATTGACTATGCAAATTATTGGTATAAATTAATTTTACACTGATAGTTTTGTGATAATCATTACTGTAATTTTGTTGAATGCAAATTACAGGGATGGCTGCCCAAGTATCTCATTGAACAAGCACTCTCATCACTTCTTGGACAGACAATCATTAATCTTCAGCAGCACTTGAAGCGAAGATATGGGGAGCATGTCATCCTCTGAGGGTGTGACATATACATTGGTGTGGTAGTGACTTTTGATAAAAAAGATACTGATTTTTGTACATTACTGAATAGTAATTTAATTCTAATATTTCTTCTGAGATAATTGAATATGTTTAACTCTCATAAACTTGTTGGTATTGGCCAGATATTCACTTGTATTGCATCCAAAACTGTTTCTGGTTCATAATATTGCAGTTTATATTATGTATATACATACACACATGCATGCATGTGGTGTGTACATGTACATACTGCAGTGCATGTGAGTGTGGGTGTATATATGTGTGTGTATGCATGCATGCATGTGTGTGTGTGTGTGTGTGTGTGTACATATATGTGTGGGGGTGTACATGTGTGTATACATGTTAATGCTGTTTGTGTGTTTGTTGTGTGTTATGTGTGTGTATGTGTGCATGTGTGCAGTGCATGTGCATGTGTGTGTGTGTGTGTGTGTGTTTGTGTGTGTGTGTGTGTGTGTGTGTGTGTCTAGTGCATGTGTGTGTGTGTGTGTGTATGTGTGTGTGTGCATGTGTCCAGTGCACGTGTGTGTGTGTGTGTGTGTGTGTGTGTGTGTGTGTGTGTGTGTGTGTGTAGTGCATGTGTGTGTGTGTGTGTATGTGTGTGTGTGCATGTGTCCAGTGCACGTGTGTGTGTGTGTGTGTGTGTGTGTGTGTGTGTCTAGTGCATGTGTGTGTGTGTGTGTATGTGTGTGTGTGCATGTGTCCAGTGCACGTGTGTGTGTGTGTGTGTGTGTGTGTCTAGTGCATGTGTGTGTGTGTGTGTATGTGTCTAGTGCATGTGTGTGTGTGTGTGTATGTGTGTGTGTGCATGTGTCCAGTGCACGTGTGTGTGTGTGTGTGTGTGTGTGTGTGTGTGTGTGTGTGTGTGTGTGTGCATGACATTGTGTGCCTATAATCACATACTGAAGTAAACGGGGTTACTTACTGTATGATGTACACATACTGTATGTAATAGTTATTGACCAACTATAGGCGTACTTAATTATTGCTTGCATGAGTCGCGGCCCAGGGACGCGAAGTGCCTGCAGCTCGAGGGTGAATGCTGGGTAGCTGTGCTATACTTTTGTATGGCAGATGAATTTACTTAATTGACAAATGGTAATTGTTATCATAACACTGGGCACTTACTTGATACTGCGCACTTGCAAAGGCCACAAAAAGTGTGCAATATACGCTGACAAGTAGACTTGTATAGAGTATAGACAACAAGTATAGGCATACGTACATTCAGCACCTCTACATGTAGTCAGGCATATTACATATGAACACATGTGGTGAATAATGCTGTATTCCTTCAATATAAATTGTCAGTGATGCATTCAATACAGAATACAAAATATATACAAAATTTCAAATACCGTACTCTCTCTAAAAATTCGTCACACCTAATGCAGGAAAAAATTCGTCTTTCTATTAGTATAGAATAGGATTTCCCTAAATTGTTTGCCCTGACGAAAATATAGAATTTTTAGACGAAAATTAGAATATGACGAAACTTTAGAAAGCTATTCTCGAATCCTATAATTCCAGCTTTTAGTGATGGGAGGTACGCCATTTTGACCCTCTCGCGTACTTGGACAAACAAAAATCCACAAAGAAAGCCGAAATAAGCACAAGCGGTGTGTATTTCTTTCTTTAAAGACGAAGAAAATATCGCAATTGTTCGTCTTAGTGAGACTCTGTGTCTACAAGAACAAAATACACTCATTGAACGAGATCGTCGCGAGCGAATTCATCGAGTACTGCGGGGAGATGACGAAATATTAGATCACTTCCGGTACCTGACGAATATTAGAGTCACATGACGGAAATTAGAATGGGTGCAAATTCGACAGGTTTAGAATACAAATATACCAAAGATTTAGACCTGACGAAAATTAGAATGACGAATTTTTAGAGAGAATACGGTACAATTTATTCACAAATTGTAACTGTTTTAAGTGGAAACAAGACTGAAAATAAATAATAACAATCAGCTCAGAATGCTTAAATAAAATATGTGTACAATCATACATAGGAAAGATATTTACTGAGAAACATATTATAAATTATACAAAACACAAGTGATAGTACGATAAGGGGCATGTCGGAAACACACAACCAAACAAATCAATACACACATTTACAAACACTGCACCCTAATATTCTGGTGATGTTTAAAGAGGTTTAGCAGAATCTTCACTTGATAAAACTGACAGACCAAAACAGAAGAAAGCAATCAGTACACACAAGAACACAAGAGTTCGCACTACTTTTAAGAGGAAAGGGGGAACACTCAATCGTGTGAAGTCAGTACGTCTGTTCTCAATGTTATTAACAGAGTCATGACTTGAACGAGAGTGGTCCTGGTTCAGAACAGAGCTGGCATCTCTGTGGTTGGGCAGTGTGGTGTGTTCTGAGCCATGTGACAATTCCGGATCCGTAAACATGTATCGTCGTGGTGTTAAACCTTGAACAGGCAAAATAGCCACATCTGATTGAGAACCAAGACCATTACCTCCTTGCTCTACATGAATTACATCATGGACATGTTCATTAGAAAACTGTTCTGCTATCTTCCCTCTGTCATGAGAAGTAGAACCAGACACACGGGACAACTTTTCACGAGTGAGTTCAGGAGTATCCATCTGTATCACCACATGTTCCCTATGCACAGGTAGGTCTTTACTATGATAGGTCTCATGTACTGTTGAGCTGGATAGCACCGTCAGAGGTTGAGATAGCTTACCAACTTGTGGTCTACTGGAGGTAGGGAAGGTTGAGGATGTATCTGGTGTATGAGTAGAATCCTCCGCTAAATCAGTCAGTGTTACGTGCTTAACATGGGGTTCACAAATTTCAGCGTCCTTCTGTGTCAGCCTTGCCTGTGGAAGAAGCTGCTGTAAATAGCTATCAGAAGAAACCTGGTTTGTACTCAGCACATGAGATGGCAGAAGCAATTCAGTCGTCCTGTCTGGTTGTTTCAAAACTGTGTTAGGCAGAGTGTCTTGTCCATCTGAAACAGTGTCTGGAAGGGTGTGTTGTCTGCTTGTAGTTCTGTCTGGAGGGGCATGCGGTTTGTTTGTAGTTCTATCTGGAGGGGCATCTTGTTTGCTTGTAGTTTTATCTGGAGGGGCATGCTGTTTGCTTGTAGTTCTATCTGGAGGGGCATGCTGTTTGCTTGTAGTTCTATCTGGAGGGGCATGCTGTTTGCTTGTAGTTCTGTCTGGAGGGGCATGCTGTTTGCTTGTAGTTCTATCTGGAGGGGCATGCTGTTTGCTTGTAGTTCTGTCTGGAGGGGCATGCTGTTTGCTTGTAGTTCTGTCTGGAGGGGCATGCTGTTTGTTTGTAGTTTTATCTGGAGGGGCATGCTGTTTGCTTGTAGTTCTGTCTGGAGGGGCACGCTGTTTGCTTGACGTAGTTCTGTCTGGAGGGGCATGCTGTTTACTTGTAGTTCTGTCTGGAGGGGCATGCTGCTTGCTCTTAGTTTCATCTGGATGGGTATGCTGCTTCCCTGTAGTTTTGCTTTGAGGAAAATGTCCTCCCTTTGCCAGTAAGATTGAAGGAACGCCTTGTCCGCCTGGATTTTCAGCTGGAAGCTTTAGACCCCCAATTCTGTCTGAGGGAGTGTACTGTCTGTCTGTAAATGTGGGTACAGGGGTGAATTCTTGATCTGCAGATCTACCCATTGTGGTGAACCTACCTTTGTGCTTATGTGTAGATGATAGCTGCCAATGTTGATGGCCAAATTCTTTGGAGGATTCAGTATTCAGTGGATTCTCATTCCAATGGGAAGGCTTAACAGTTTCATCCTGGCTTGCAGCCATCTTGTCCTGATTATTTGTAAAGCCTTTGTGGGAGATCAGATCAGCATTATTAGATGCATAAGTACTGGTGCCAAAATTCAAAGCAGGTACAGCAACATTTGGCAGGTGTTTAGGACCCCAACGACGGGTAGGTGGGGTCATGGAGCCAAGAGGGGATTTGGTAAAAAGATGTGGCATCCCTGATGATTGAATTGGATGGTGGATAGGGGGATGACTGTTCTGATGCAACCAGTGTACACTATTGGTGTCATTTGCTATAGTATGCAAAGGGTAAGTTGGTTGAGAGTACATAGGACTAGTTGGCTGAGCGTATACCAGCTTAGTCTGCTGAGCATACAATGGGTAAGCTGGCTGCGTGAACACTGAATGAGCTGGCTGAGTGTACACCGGGTTAGCTGGCTGAGTGTGCACCGGGTTAACTGGCTGGGGGTGCACTGGGTTGGCTGGTTGAGTGTGCACTGGGTTAGCTGGTTGAGTGTGCACTGGGTTAGCTGGCTGAGTGTACACCGAATGAGCTGGTCGAGTGTACATTGAGTTAGAAGACTGAGTGTGCACTGGGTTAGCTGACTGAGTGTGCACTAGGTTAGCTGGCTGAGTGTGCACTGGGTTAGCTGGCCGAGTGTATACTGGGTACATTGGTTGAAACGAATAAGAACCATCGTTTGGGTAAACAGTCTGCACAGGTTCTGAAAGCCCTCTAGTGTGATATGGAGACAGTGGAAATGAGTGGCTACTTTGTGAGAAATTCACATGTGAAATGGAGGGATACTGCCCATTATCTTCTGAAACTACCAATTTCCCCGATGGTACAGAATGCAGACTTGCAGGTTGCATTGTGACGTGACCCAATGTACTCCCACTAGTGGTATTTGTATCGACAGTTTTACCTTTTGAATAAACATCTCGTAGTAAATTGTATGTGTCAGTGACTTGATTGGACATGACAATTGGTAAGTTGTTGGGAGAGACCCTGTCAGTAACAGCAGGAAGATCCTCTGTGAACTGATAGGCAGTACGAGACACAAGTGAAGGAGTCTGCTGGTTCGTATCTTGATTGACAGAAACTGGTAGGATTGATTCCGATATTGAGGATACCTGCAAAGATGTCGATTCCAATAGCCTCAGCTCCTGTGATACCAAAGACTGTGAAGCACATACTTGTGGTAAAGAACCTGATTCCAGGTAAGAAGAGCACGACAAACTAACTGCAGGAGTATGTGTTAAGGAGTTCATTTCACCTAAAGACTGAGAAGGGTTGAGTCTAGGCACGGCCATTGTCAATAATTCAGATTCCTGTTCATGATTAGATTCCACATCCTTCATTAGAGTCTTTGACAATCTCACTCCACATTGAGAAGGATTTTCTGCTTTTAAAGTGGCTGCTGATGATGAATTACCTTCCACTGGGTTAGGTTCACCATGAGATTCTATCTCCTCCTCTGATGTAGCCTGGTCTTTCAACAGGAAACTTGTCTGTGACAGATTAGTAATAAAAGGAGTCAACTGTATTTCATGCTGTTTGCTTCCTAGGTTCACTGATGACTCAAACAAAAATGGCCTCTCAACTGACACAGATACCATCTCTTCAATAATTTCTGGCTTCACGAGTTCTGCTGTACACTCCATTTCACTTGTAGAAGAGACAGATACAGTGTGACTCACACTCGGATCTTTCTCACACAATAGACTCCTGGCAGCAGCTATATTAACACTTTGCTCACTCTTCTTGATACTCAATTCATCATCTCTAGAAACAGTGTCACTTGAACATTGGTAAGTATTCTGTGATTCAGATGAGAATACAAGGGCATTTGCATTCATGGTGGTAGATTCTATATCACTACTTGTGACAATTTCCATGTCACTCTTTGCAGCATAAAACACATCACTGACTACGTCAGTATCTACACACCCACTAGGAACATGCCACTGAGTAGATTCCAACTTTATTGTTTGGCTTTCAGTAGTAGGAATGGAAAAGTTCAATGCCTCCAACTCACCATTGGAGATATTCTCACCACTAAGGTGTGCTACTGTGTCCATGTCAAATGATGCTTGTTCAATTGTCCCACCATCATTCTTGGTAACTTCATCGACCTCACCATCCCCTTTGTCCATGGCATGTACTGCACCATCACCCTTGTGAAATGTAGTCCGTTCTCCAATCTCACCATCACTCTTGTCAACTGCACTAAAGTCAGGTGCCTGGACACTCGAAGTACCTCCTTTAGGAAAAGTGTCATCTATAGTCTTGTCCTCATCTAAGAGGACTAGAGTACTGTCCCCCCAAACCAGCTCAATCGTTTCATCCATCTCATCCAAGGAATCAACATGTGGATGTAAAGTATCGCCAGTTGAACCAGTGCTTGGTAGGAGGGTGAGTGGAGTTGTTGACAGACTAGTCTGTTGATTTGCATCGGTGGAAGAACTTGGTGATTGTACAACTGTGCTCACCATTGATGACATCATGTGAGGCTGCAAATGCACCAGTGCTGGTGTATGAACAGTTCCTGTTGGCAAAACACTGTTAGATGTAGAGGTTTTTGGTAAAAGAGTGAGTGGAGTCGTGGAAAGGCTACTCAGGTGGTGTACTTGTGAAGCCGCCTCCACGATTGCTGTCTGAGATGTTGACGGCTGTCGTACTGCTATCTGAAAAGTAGATGATGGTTCAGATAGTATAGTGTTTGATGCTACTGTCAGTGAAGATGTAGTCAGGGCAGGTGTTGTTGAAGCTATTGCCATCACTGGTGCAGCAATGGAGGGAACTGTGGATACTAATGGAGGTGTGCCAGCTGCTGGCAAAACTGCTGTTTGTGAGAATTCCACTGACTCGCTTGTTTGCAAAATTTGCAGGGTAGATATAGGGACAGCTACATGTATAGCTGGTTTTGATACTGATGTAAGAGATACCGCTGAAGGCATTTCCTGTTCAACTGCAGTTACCACTACCAATCTGACTGTAGTTTCCTGCATTGTTGACTGCAACATTGCTGGAGTTGCTACTGGCAGTGCTGCTGTTGGAAAAACTGTGTGTTCAGTGGTTTGTGTTGATATTGGCACTACTGTGGCATGAACGGTTGCTGACAGCACGGGTGTGGGCTGAGTGGTTGCTGATAGTGCTGGAGGCTGAGTGGTTACTGACGGTACTGTAGGCTGAGTGGATGCTGACAGTGCTGGAGGCTGAGTGGTTGCTGGTTCTACTGCGGGCTGAGTGAATACTGTGAGCTGAGTGGCTCCTGATAGCACTGTGGGCTGAGTGGTTGCTGGTTCTACTGTAGGCTGAGTGGTTGCTGGTTCTACTGCGGGCTGAGTGAATACTGTGAGCTGAGTGGCTCCTGATAGCACTGTGGGCTGAGTGGTTGCTGGTTCTACTGTAGGCTGAGTGGTTGCTGGTTCTACCGTAGGCTGAGTGGTTGCCGGCTGTACTGTGGGCCGAGCAGATACTGACTGTACTGTGGGCCGAGCAGATACTGACAGTACTGTGGGCTGAGTGGTTGCTGACTGTTCTGAGGGCTGAGTGGTTGCTGGAGGTAATACTGCTTGATGTTCATTTTTAATACATATGTCACCAGTCTGCTCTGTCTTTCCTCCAGTATCCATCATGGATGAAGAGCAATCCTCATTCATTTGCTCTGCACTAGAACAAGCAGAACTTGAAGGGTAATCCACAGATCCAGATATACGCTCAAAGAAATCAGAAAGCTTTCTCACAGACCCAGCCCGCTTTCGAACAATGGGGACATCCAGGTGATCCTGTGGAAACTGATCTGAAACAGACGTAGGTACCACTTGTCTAGTACTATTGCCCATTTCAGTCATATCACCAGTTCCAGATATTGTGCTTGCCTAAGAAAAAATATTAGGCCACTTTTAGCACAATTGTGTATGCATGTGTGTGTGTGTGCATGTGTGTATGCATGTATGCGTGTGTGTGCATAAATGCATGTACGTATATGTATACAGTAGTACCTCTTTTGAGAGACCACAGTCAACCACAGTTAGGGATAGGTGAAAATGGTCTCTCAAAAAGAGGTGGTCTCTGATAAGGAGAAATTCAGTATGGGACATACAGTATGTACATTTGTTCCCAATAAGGGCGGTCCTACAAAAGAGGTGGTCTTTTACAAGAGTGGTCTCTCAAAAGAGGTACTACTGTATGTCCATGTCCATATGTATGCAGGCATGTGTGTGTGTGTGTGTGCGTGTGTGTGTGTGTGTGTGTGTGTGTGTGTGTGTGTGTGTGTGTGTGTGTGTGTGTGTGTGTGTGTGTGTGTGTGTGTGTGTGTGTGTGTGTGTGTGTGTGTGTGTGTGTGTGTGTGTACATTTGTGTGAGTGCATATCAAAAGGGTATGCAGACATAATCAAAGTACAACTTACACTGGTAAGCAATAGGTGATCATCAGTGGTCTGACTATTAAGTGAAGCACTTGTGCTGTCATGGGGATCCATCTGTCCCACACTCATACATGATTTCTTCCAAGCTGGTTCCTGCTCATCCTCACCCTTCAGTACCATATCACTCTGCTTGTCTGTAACAGAACAAGTGGTAGTAGATGTAGTTCCTCCACTGATCTGACTTGTGGTGGCTGCAGCTAAGGATAGGCTACCTTTCACAGGAAGTAGCGGCTGCTTCACATGACTCATTTCTTGGCTTCGAGTTGCTGTACAAAGCACCTTCAGTGACAATGGTTGCTGTATTTTCTCTTTACTCCCCTCAAAAGTGGCAATTAATTTCTTAATACTGCCATGCCTTTTCAGCCTACTCTTATATATGACTCCCTCATCTTCAGATGAGCAGGAATTGCTATCAAGTGCTGTTTCAAAGGTTCTCTCAGCATGGGTTTCCTTAATTTGGTCATTCTCCTGGCTACCATTCTGCCACAGATTCTCTGTCTGCTGAGGTGCATGATCGCTACCACTTTTATAAAATACTGGCTTTCCTGCCTCGTGGTTTACAACTTCCACACTCTGATCCATTGTTTCAGTCTGCTTGCCATACTTGTCCTGGGTA
>CAUJGJ010000444.1:4180617-4208117 GCA_963170055.1 Halisarca cf. caerulea | reverse complement strand
ATACGGACCTCACAAAAAGCAATGATACTGTGATGAGCAAAGAAATAGACCTTTAACAAGAGCAGAAAACCACACTCAATGAAATTAATGCCTCTTAAGATGTGATTATGTATTATGCCAGATAAGTGCAGGGGAATAATACTCTAGAGAGCAAACAATTTCGTACAAAGTCAGTCACTAGCTTACAAAAGGTGACCATATCCAGCCTACACCCAGGTATACACCCTCCTTCACCAAGAAAGAAGGCAGCCACTGAACAGGAAAACAGCAAGTCACCCTCAAACCATCAATCACAGAGCTTCAAATTAAAAAAGAACATGCTGTGTTATGATTACACTTAGAAATGGTTGCAACAGTAAGCTGACTGGCAAAGGAAAGGAGTACAAGGGTACTATTCATCCAATTATTATGTGATTGGAGGAACCAATGTTTACAAGAACCTGGGGTGATAGTTGGTTATAAATAATCGTGGAGACGTAAACCAAACACAACAACAAATTCACACTTGATTTAGCAACTGAACCAAACAGCAGTACAACCACAATACAAATCAGTAGTAAGTAGAACCTCGTTAAGAAGAACACTCTTAAGACAAACTTCTGCTTAATACAAACTAGCTTTCAAGCCCTGTTTGGTTTGCTGTAATACTGTACATGTAGTATCTTATCCTGATAAGAGGAACTTTTGATATTGAGAACAAGTTCCTAAAGTTCATGTTAACGAGGTTTCCCTGTAGACTCATGTCATGGGTGTGAAAGGTTGGGAAATTACAATACTAAAATTGCATATGTAAACTTCCATTTTCACATACACAAACACAAGGATGTACTTACATATATGTGATGCTTATATTGGTACTTGCTATCCTTTGGTTTCAATATCAATACGATCTGTGCCATGACAAGAACAACCCTGGGATTTTTTGCTCCAACTACTTTGACTTCATCCTGGAGTTGAAATGAAATACAGTTAAAGTGTTCTGATGTGTCAACATACATGTGCATATGTACGGCACATCTCATAGAAATTTTAATGATGACTGTTCATTCATTGCATCTTCATTCATCATTCGATCAGGGTTCATTCAATCCTTCGTTCAAGCCTCATTCATTCTGGTCAATTGTGTGATAGTGAAAGAGTCAAATTGCGTAAGCAGACATTAAAGTATTATTCCCACAGTATAAGAGTGTGCAGACAAACACTATGGTTCATTCCAGCTACATTAATAACAAATTCTAAATATTTATCTAAACAGAATAGGCAAGCTAATTCTCAGATTGAGGATTTACTCGTATCAGTAGGCCACACCGCGTTTCGAAGCCCAGTATATGGTACTCCTAAATTATAAATGGCACACACACTGTTACCAAAAAAGTGGAACTGACGACAGCAAGATAGGCATTTTATTGAAAGCCACAGGCTAAAATGAACTTATTTCACCAACTTGTCTTCACACACAGATTTTAAAAAATGCCTGTCATGCTGAAGCAATGACATCTTTGTGGAAGTTGCAAAATATTTTTAGAATGTCATATTATGACATCATTGGTTCAAGGATTCACTCACTCATTCATTCCACATTCGCTACCATTTGTTCATTCATTTGTTTGTTTCTTACAAATCACTAAATTACTATGGGAAGTAACATAGTATTAGTATGTACATGTGATATATGGCATGGGTGTTATCAAAAGGAAGCACTGTGCACACATCCATGCTGCGGCACACTTCCTGGCAATGAGAGCACAGTAAGCCTTTCTAATATGTTCACGCATTCACGTTTATACATGACCTCTACATTTAAACATTTACAGTACATAGATTGAATCTTCATCTGACTGCATTTGAATACAATCCCACATCCAATCGGATTTTCCCAACATAAATAGGAAACATTGCTGTTCAAAATCCCTACTTGAACAAGTACGAAGGTCAATAATCCACACCACATACACAGCACACGCATGCATACACACACACACACACACACACACACACACACACACACACACACACACACACACACACCACATACATACATAAGGGAGCACAAACTAACCTGACATATAAACTTTCCCATGTGAGAGAGAGGATGACCCTATTGGATATCAATTGAGCACAGTAGAAACACAATCATATCAAAGGAAACACACATCAAAGAGATATGTACATAAGACATGAACAATATATAATGTAAAAGGTGTTTCTACTAAAGCAAAATTAGGGTCAAAATCAAGTTGCATTCTATTAACTAGTTAGCATATATCTATACATTTAAGCTGAAAATTGTCACTAAGCAACATCATAGAAAGTCCATAATCTTGCTATGGGAGTATTAAGTAACATATAAGTAAATGTGATATATGGCATGGGTGTTATCAAAAGGAAGCACTGTGGCTGTAAGTGTTGGAAGAGTTAACAATGGAATTAGAGTCATTTAAAAAAAGACTATTGATCCGTGTTCAAATTAAGTGAATCACATTGCACAGGTACTGCATGTTAATTAAGGGATGGTCGTCAATGGCCCCTTAATATCCCTTCCCGTGGCCCAGACAGCAGCCACCACTAGGCGATCTATTGAAGATCCTATCTTGGGTAACTTTGTGATCAGACCTTTAAAATTAATTTTATCTCAATTATTAAAATATCAATATGAAGTGTATCTACAGAACCTATTGAAAGGCATTAACATTCTCTGATGTACTGGAGTACTAGCTGACAAATACAACGAAATGCTGAAAGTGTTCGAAGACTTGAAAATGGATTTAGAGTCATCTAAAAAGGGCTATTGATCCCAGTTCAAATTAAGCGAATCACATTGCACAGGTACTGCATGTTGACGTTTAACCCTTTATGGCCCGAAGACCACTTTAGTGGTTCTCCTGGTAGTGGACCGTACTTCGTCAAATTTATCGTAGCATTTCGATTTTTATATTGTTCAATAGCTTACTTCAATTGTATTACTCTTGTATCAATTTTATATTGATATAATGTTGTACCGTACAAATAAAAGGCTCTAAAGTATCAGCAAAAACGCAAATGTATGCCAAGAAATGCACGTATACAATGATTATACGAAATTATGCGGAGATAACCACAAAATAAAATGGCCACTCCTCGATTCGGAAGAATTGAAGACGTGCGATTTTATCTTTGTGCTCAGAATTTTGCATTGAAGGGCTTAAGAAAGCTTCGAATATGATTAAAAAGGCTTCTACTTTAACTGCGGAAGGTAAGGAAGAGTAAAAGTTAGATAGCGAGGATAGAGCCACTAAAGTGGTCTTTGGGCCATAACGGGTATGTGGAAAATCGTCACACGGGCGTTAAAAGGTTAAGCTTAAAACAGAACCTCAGGACACTGATGTGTATTGCTGGATTCCCAATGTTATACGTAACTTCTTATTGTACCATTCAATTCAACTGCAATTTTTTTACTAAATCCATGAATAAGATACATATGAATATTGTCGAATATGCACATTTGTGCATAAATTGCTTTACACTTTAGTGGCTAAACAAGTGATTTACATCAAAGAAGATATAACAATACAAATTCAACATTGGTGGTGTTTCGCATGGCAATCAGGGGGACCACTAAGTGGTTTCTTTAGCCCTTATTGTATGCCCGTCTCCCTTCCCAGGCTGTACGACACAAATAAAATGTACACCAAAAAACCTTAACAGACACCAACTCACACTCCATCCAGCCAGGTTATTTTGTATGTCTTTAAACCGATTAAGAGATTCATGGTGCCTTTTCTGTCTATTGATTTCTTCTGCCACATTTTCCATTACACAAAATGCTTTCTGAGGGTAAAACAACACAGCAGTTACATACCCAATGAGCCAACAAACACAATACAGACCAGACACAATGTTACTACGTATATACGTATACAAACATTACTATAAACTGTATCTTTAAACTAGTTAATCACTCATTTAGTAGACTCAAAAGAGGTTCCACAATACTCGCTCCTATAGCAATTGGTGATATTATCTCTGAGAAAAAAGTACAAGTCATGCTTATATGCCACTCTGAAGAAAACATTAGGCATCAGGAAAGTCAAGACAGAAGGATATTAAAAAGTATAATGTGATGACACAAAAACAACACTACACACATTCCATTAACGCACTTTCTCAGCCCACTACTGACAAAAACTTTCATATAATATACCAAACCTCAATAGCTGGTACAATGTCCTGCATCTGTCCACTTTTAGCAGCTGCAGTATAGAGCTTCTGCATATCATTGGAAGAAAAACACACATGAATCACAGAAAGCTAACTCTAGTCAAACACGCATGGTTAAGAATAGCAAGAATTGTATAAAAATTCCAAATGACAAAAGTGGAAGCTGACAAGGAATCATTGCAAAAAGTAGACTCATACCTTCACTCCCAAAAACACCATGAAACAACATAGCCAGACCTAGATATTGCATAAGAGTGGACCTCCATTGTGCTAGATATGTAGAGTTTCTGGACTGGGTTCATTGACTTAACTCCCAATCATCCACAGATCATAATGAAGCAATGAATAATACATGCAGAAAGTTGCACAATACCCCCAATCTGTGGTACATAAAATAACTGAATGATCATCACAAACTGCATCAGCTGTGGAAAGCTTAAGAAACAATGCTCGTACATGTCAGTAGCCTTTGGTGTGCACAAAAATTCATACAATAACTGTTTACATATTCTAGAACAGGATATCCCACAACACTTCAAGAAGAGGAATTTGCTTTTCAGAAAGGAAGCATACCACTTTTGGATCAGGTGAACAAAAGTGCTCTCACAGCTAATTGAAAACAGGTGCAAGCAGCAGAATAACATGTGTTGCCTCTTGTGAAGAAGAAATCTACAGCCATTCCATTGTTAGAAGGCCATCTACTGGCTTTGAATACACCATTTGTTGCCATAAACACCCGAAGGAACACCAGATGCTACATAAGGATGAATGAATCACTACAACGAAGACCTGGAACTGAGCATATGTTGTATAGAAATAGGAATTTAGGAAAGGATTGGGTGCTTTATGCCATTGAAACCTAGTATTGGTAAAAATTACACAGCTGCATGTCTATAATAGCTAATAACAGATTGGGTATAAAAATCCTAGTAAATCACTTGAAGATTTACTACAATTTACTTAATCATTTGGAAAGCTGTTTAGCAGCAGAACTTGCCAGCCTGGGTCTCACATACATACGTATTTGCCTGTAGTGAAGCTAACCCTTAATTTGTAGTTTTAAAGTTGCTTATTTTACTAATCATTTCAAACAATAAGAACCAATGTACTAACAAATGCCAATTTACTTTAAATTATACTATTTCACTTTTGTTCCAACTAATCTGGGTGTTTCTTGAGCCACTGCAACCTCCAACAAATTACACCATTGCAGCAGTCCGCCATTTTTTTTTACAAAAACGGTAGATCAAAGGCAAAAAATTACTGAGTGCTCCCCCTCAAGATCCTCTCTGGATCTGTCACTGTGTATCAATTAAAATAACCCATCAAGAGAACAGTTAAATTTCCTGCAAAATGAGCTAGGCAGTGTGAAGGGCTACCTTAAGGCTACAAATGTTAGCCAATACATATTATAGTTGGAGTTCCAGACAAATCATTCAAGTCCATGGGTACACTAACACACCTCCTCAACATCAACACAAGTTGCATACAAAAATATGGCAGAATCATCTACTGTTTCACTGGAAACCAAAATATTTTCATTTAATTTACTGATCACTAAGGTTAAAACACCAAAACACCCAAAGAGAAGCCAACCACCTCAGTACTTGTTCAACAAATGCCAGGTGACCACAAAATGGTGAAGGCTTTGATTCTGGCAAGTTCATTACCAAAAAAGCATCATATTCTGAGATCAACAAGATATGCATGTAAGTACACCTTTCCATGTTACTGAAACTACGACTATCTCCAATCCATGTTACAGCACTAAAATTACTTATTCTTTGTGTTATATGGATGAATAATAAAGAAGTTGAAACTTCCGCACAGTTAAAGTTGTGTGGATGAATAGTAATAGTTTTCAAATATAATCTAAACAATTGAGTGTCCATGCCATGCATTCTTCTGCTAATTCAGTGACTGTCCACTTAAAGGTTGTATACCATATAGCGCAAATTTTTCAAGAGGTAAAATTTTTGCGGATATACGTACTAAAATTTTGATTATTTAACGTAAACAAATCTTCAGTTCATGCCAAAAGGACATTAAAACAGCAGCAATGCAAACTTCAGTGAGTAAATAGTTCATGGTTCTCTTCCAAACCACAAAAACAACAAAATTCTAACAAAAGTACCTGCTATATACGTAGCATCATACTAGGAGTGTGTGCAGCGTCGTCTAGAGTTCAGCAGTGGTAGCCACATACGTATATACAGTACCGATCAATTAATTTCAATTAGGAAGCATGCTAACATCATTGACTTGTGCTGCATCATACATAAATATGCACACGTATCACATACATTTTCATCTGATTCACCCAAAATTTGGCCATACACTAGGATACAAAATGGTACGTAACAGTTACTAGATATTTATAGATGTCTCAATATTTTAGCAAAATCAACTGCCAAATACCGTAGAAGTTGAAACTTCCGCACAGTTAAAGTCTCGGGAATGAAGAATTTTTGTATTAAATTTTCGCGAATTATGCCTCTCACTGTAATGCCCCCAGCGTTTAACTCCTGGGTGGGCAACTATTGTAGGCAACGAATGTTCACAAGGCCATTGCAAAGCTCTGTTTGATCCTTTTACTATAACTTTAGACATAGCAGCCGTGTCAAAGGACTCTTTGTACAATGAACAGCCTAATTGAGCAATGGGCCATTGTTGGCTGAAGAACAACAACAAAGGGCCTGGATTTACTCTGAATAGAATTAATTTATCGCAATTACGAATTAAACTATCGCAAATGCCTCTTCATTCGTGAAAGTTGAGAAAGTTTCAAATTCTATGGTATTACACGCTAAATTTGGGTGCTTCCCAACGATAAGGTAGGAAGGATGGGGTATTTGCAAATGCAATGGGGAAATCCCTTGTATAGCTTTGCATAAATAATAACACTCATAAATTTGTAGCTTTATAGGATTGGAAAATCTATAAAGACATACAATTCACACTCCGGAAAATACAAAGATGAATACTAGTATTATTTTATATGAATAAGTGAACAAACACACGACCACAAATAACCACATAGTACAATAATACAAATGCACACACACACACACACACACACACACACACACACACACACACACACACACACACACACCTCAAGAAATAACTTGTATCTCAAAACTCTCTGAACTGGTTTGAGTAGTAAAGATGATAGTGGAAGGGAATGACCAAGACTTCTTTGACATTTTCCAAGAAGCTTTTCTACTTCAGAATTCTCCATTAATTCTTGCAAATTTGATGACATCCTGAAGAAGAATCAGCACTATGACAACAGCAGACAACATGAATACAATGTTCCCACTGAATTGACATTTAGACAATCATACAAACTGAATATTCTACTGGTGATCTACCATAAATCATTGCAGCCAATCACATAACTTTGAGTGTGTACATGCACTTCCACTTGTAAATTCTAAGAAAACAGCTAAACAAAAAAAAACATTCAATAAAGGCCAATTTTGTGCTAGTTTTTAAAAAGACCTTGTTCAGCTGCTAGCCCGTATTGAAGGGTAAAAGTTGGGGCTAGAAGCTAGACTAAACAAGGCCATCCAGGTTTGCTCTACTACAGAAGCATGGAGGGTGCTTGAGGGGAAGGAAATGCCACCTGCATGGCTTCACTCCAAGAGTATTGTTAGCTGACACTTGTTTGGCTTCATCTAACACTGTGAAGAAGCAGTACCCACCATATTCCGCCATCTCTACAAGGCTGATATGCCTTTAGGGATGAAAGAATACTGGGACAAAACATTTTAATGTATGTAGAGCAAACACTTACATTAACACACACACCTCTAAGAACAACAACTCAAAACAGTAATATTAGCCAAAGCAATAGAATGTAATAGCATGACGAATATGTGGAAATGTCTTGAAACTTAAATACATTTTCTGTTCAATTAGTGGTAATAACTCCTGACCACAAAGCATGAAAAAGAATGCAGCACAGCAAAACTGAATGCCCTCTGTCTGAACACAGCCACTGCACAAAGGATACCTCTGCATGCAAAATACACGGAAAGGAGAAAGCAATATTTTCTCCTGTTAGCATTTGCCTTCCTTCAGTTGACTGAGTGTTTAGATCAGCAATAATCCCCCAATGAGTTTAACATTGGTAGGTGTTCCAAATACTCAAAGCATGACAATTCAGTGAAATACTTGCTAAATAAAATATGTAACTACCCCACTCTGGCACTCACTCTGGATGTTTCATGCAATACGTAGAATATTCCTCTTTAAATTTCTCTGACTATAAGAAGAGAAAATTGCACAATATACAACAAGCTGTTACAGTATAGGAATGTAATATAAACAACACTTGTCTTTTCCTGCCAGTGGAAGAATGTGAACCACATACATGGCATGGCAACATACGTAAATACAAGAGACCAGCTTCATTGATAACAGAGAAACACAATTAGAGAACTGTTGAGTGATGTAGCGACTCAGGTGCTGCATGTCATTCAGTCTTTTACGATCAGCGATAGCAGCTCTCAGGAAAGCCAGACCCTCTCACCCACATCGATAGTACACCATCATCGACTTAGCCCTTGCAGAGGGTCATGTACATACCACCAGCCTACACTCCTTTCCTGCTAGAATACATTTTCTCCTTGCATGTCTATTTCAGCATTTCAAATCTAATGATTATGTAACACAATACGTACATACAAGGAATTTTTGAAAAGCCTTTGAGAAAATGTATGGGGACTGCCTTCCAAAAACAGAACTTGGGGAGGGCACATGCCACCTGTGCCCACCCCTTTGTTCCGCCGCATATGTTTAGAAATAAGGTCATTGTTTCAAAGTTGAAAACAAGAAATACCTGAAATACTAGTGTTGCCACGATACTCACAATATATCGCATATTGCAATATTTCTACAGACGATACAATACACTAAGCATATTTCGTGTCATGATACAGGTACCCATCTCAAGTAGGCTGTCCTGAGGAGGCTGCAATGCTGGTTAGTGCTTTCAACCTTTAGCACAGCATTGTGGGTTCATAGTCCCTACACCTCACACCCACAGTCAATCAATCAATCAATTGATTAAATGAGTTGTTTGAGCATAGCAACAAAGCACAGAATGCTCGCGGGTGCTTTATTATGCGGAACGCGGAACACGCGGAACACGGAACACGCGGAACGGAATTCGCGGAACAATGCGTAGGAAACAAAATGGCGACGCGCACGGAATCGACGATTGTTCGCTTGATCGACCCGACAATCGCTCTTTACGTGGACGTTTATGTCGAATAACTTCAGTTTAGTAAATATTAAAACGGTTCATAGGCAAAGAAGGATTGGAGCGTTTCATTAATGCGTACTGTAGCGTCGAACTCAACGATTGTCCGCTTGATCAACTCGACAAACGCTCTTTTTGACCGTTTACATGGAATAGGCCTAACCTCGATTTAGTTTTCGAAATCAATGTTACTGAAAGAGTTGTTCTGCGTTTGAAATTAAAAGAAACGTTAAACTTTGTTCAAACCTGAATTACTATGCATTGTTAAACTGATCAGTGGCTTTTGCTGTCATGATTATGAGTTATTCAAACTGAACAGGTATAGAAATCAGAAGAATCTGCAAGAAGCCTAAGACAAACTTCAGCTAGATTAAAAGTAATACTTAACAAAGGAGACAACTACTAGCCTAGTATGATATTTGCTGAAGTTACACATGTATGCCAAAGCTCTGTGAAAGGAGTTGCCTATGTTCCTCCGTCAATTTGTGGCGCACCAATTCCTCAACAACAAGCGATGAGGCAGTGAACTGAGGCCACTTCAAGAAAATGCATGGCATATATGCATGATAGTATGCATTTCCCTTTCTGGCTTGCTGTAGTCCCGTCCCTGGATTAATAAAATATCGGTCTTCATAGTGCTGTACAGCCAGATTGAAGGGTGGATCCTCTAACCCCCCTGTAGATTTCCGGGGAAACCTTTGGTGGCAGCCGTTACATACGGAAATGTTCCCATGTAAAACAATCAGCCTAAATGGAGCAGGAGGTGATGGAAAAACAGGCTGTATGAGTGTAGGTGGTGCTGAAGGACGATGGATCGATGGACTGGACTGTGGTGGTGTTATCAGTCTTGGTGGTCCTGTGCTACGTGATGTTGGAGTTATTGGAAACGTTGGGGACAAAGGCAGACCTGTCGGAGTGGTGTTAGTCATAGGTGGAGTTGGAACTGGCAGAGACAGTGATGGTAGAATTGATCCAGAAACAGCATTGACACTAGTACTGGCCATAGGTGGAGCTGTGACAGGCGGAGACAGTGGAGAAACAGCTGATTCAAAAGAGGTGTTGACACTAGTACTAGATTCACCTTGATTTCTTTGAAAGGGGAGAGCTGCAGCTGTCATCCATCCTTACACCATGTGTTCATTATGCTATGTCAGCATTATGTCATAGGCAGGTGATGGATAAAATTAGTGTGCTCACATGATGACTGATGATGCTGAAGTTTCTACTATAGATACTATCAAGTGTATAGCAAAATTCAACAATCTAACGTTCACTAAACTATGATTATTCCATGTAAACTTTCACAAAGGAGCGTTTATAATTGTTGGGTCGATCATCCATACGGTTGTGATCAGTCAAGCGGACAATCGTTGAGTTCGACGCTACAGTTAGTATTAATGAAACGCTCCAATCCTTCTTTGCCTATGAACCGTTCTAATATTTACTAAACTGAAGTTATTCGACATAAACGTCCACGTAAAGAGCGCTTGTCGAGTCGATCAAGCGAACAATCGTCGATTCCGTGCGCGTCGCCATTTTGTTTCCTACGCATTGTTCCGTGAATTCCGTTCCGCGTGTTCCGTGTTCCGCGTGTTCCGCGTTCCGCATAATAAAGCACCCGGCCTAAACTAGTGTCACCATTGCCAGTTTGTATTGAACACCAGAAGAGGAGATGCCATGCATTGGAAGGACTCTAATTGAGAAATGTGATTTGCACTTGAGCAAGCGATCAGTTAATATTTCATTCTGATAACTCTGACTCTACCTATTTCACCATATGCTGATATCGTGATGTATCGTGATACATGTCTAGATAACAAAATATTATCGTGATACACTTCTAGCAGCATTATGGCAACACTAATACTCACATAGTCCACAAAGAGCTGCACAAACAGGAATGGATTATCTGCTCTGTCCTGAAGTTCTGCCATAAGAGCTTGGTGCATTCTGTAGAGTTCTTGGATATTTAAAAGCACTTCTTCAATAGAGCCCAAGTAATCCCAGCCTTGATAGATTAGTGGATATAAGTATCCCTACAGACAGAATGGTAGAAAGTGTGTGTGTGTGTGTGTGAGTGTGTGTGTGTGTGTGTGTGTGTGTGTGTGTGTGTGTGTGTGTGTGTGTGATGCAGTTGAAGTGTAAGGCATACGTAAACAGAGGATTCATTGACCAAAACTTGTCACGGTTAAATTACATGTATGAGACGAGATGCACAAAACCATGCATGCTTGGATAAAAGTGTGAAGATTGCAGTTAACTAACATTGACAGTCTCATGTAGAGAATCAACATAAGTCTTTTCTGTCTGAAGGATCTCTTCCACAATGAAGGCACATTTCCTCGGCCAGGAGTCCAGGAGATATTCTGAAACCTGGATGGATTATAAATCTTCACTCAGTAAAATAGCATAAACACTTGAGGGATACAAGATGTGTAGTACACAAGATTCTCTCACATCCCATTTTATACAGGGGTTCCTCTTCATTGGAAAGGCAAGGTGCCCCCCCCCCCCCCCTCCACACACACACAATACTTCATTCTACATGTAAGTATTCAGAAATGCTAAACCAAAGCACTTATCTATTCATGAACCTACTTGAGGGACCTAAATTACATTTAACTCAATCACCACTTCACAAAGCCTACATGGTAATCTCTCTGGGGAAGCACTATGTATGTACGTACCTACAATCTCCAACATTAGTCAGATCAGTCATTTTAGGTTCAGCAAAGACTACATGGAACTGGGTAAATTGTGCAAATGCACAGGTCTAACGTTCATCCTGAACAACAGCATTTGTATTCTTTGGTTAAAGCATTTGGTTCTATAGAAATGCACATATGTATGTAGGTGTATTGATTACAGTTCACTAACATACGTACATACATATGTACGTAGTGTGCACTTTTGTGGCTCAGAAGAATATAGTGGAAACTATCCTTAAAGAAACTATAATGGAAATCAAATTTCTTTTGAACGAAAAACAAAGCACAGAGAAGGCCTTCGGGTGTATTAAAACCAATTTAAAAAGGTAAACTGATTTAGGACTGACACATGACCACTCAAGACTTTCCTCTAAATAATCATCCTCCAAAATACTGTACAAGAATAGGTTTTACACAAATATAGGGTTCAATGGGCATAGGCTAATACATGAAGCTTGATGAAAGGGCTAGAGAAAGATTAGGAGCCTCAAGTGTATACAGCTGTGCCAATTTCTACATCCCGTATTACTTCAGGTCTATGCATTACATGTGTGGGATGTACATAAGTGTTTACACAGCTGCAAAGTCCAGCTAAACTCTGTCTAGCCCTATGCTCATCCATATACGCACAGAGCTTATCCCTGTTCCAAATACTATTGGAGGATGACATTTCAGAGAAACCTTTTCACAAGGTTCTTCATATGCTATTGTCCACTTTGACCTCTCTTGATATCTAAATACGTATGTATCTATATGCACATTATTCAAAGACAACACACATGTACTGCGTACCTAGAATAGTTGCTACGTATATCAGCTAAAGGCCTCCCTAGAAAATAGGCTTCCTTAACCTGAACCTGAACCTGTATTGCAAAGACTATAGAAAACAGCGTACACTAACCTGAGTTGATGGAACTGGTAAAACACTTTCCGTGCTGGGCCAAATCACCACACCACTGTCAACACTTTTCAAGGACTGGAGGGAAATTAAATCAATGAACAAGTTAAAACTTTGACACATGAAAGAAAACAAACATGCAAATACATGTTGGAGTATCTATTTCTAAACCTGCTGCCATATGTCTATGGTAAAGCATATGGACCAATTTGGCTTGAGTTGCATGGGTTCATATTAGAGCAGTGTCAGCAATTCAAGGGTCTGGATTAGAGGGGTGCCACTGCATGTACATAGATAGATACATACGTGCTAAATTATGCACACTAAAAATCACTTCCAGCATCCTCTGTAATCTGAAAGCTTATTGGTTGCCTGCAAAGTGTCACAATATATAGGATTCATTTCAGTGAGTTTCCGATACAAGGTAAGGAGTGTCTCCTGTCTTTGGTGAAGAGAGGATATTGCATCAAAAAATGGAGGGAGACTCCATAAAGATAGACTAAACGCTAGGTAATTACTATGCATGTGGAAGAACAAGACTTAGCAAGAGCTACAACTGATGGGAAACTTGATTTGCTTAGCAACAGGCTGACCCAGTCACATGAACAAATACATACATACATACATACGTATGTATGTACATACGGTAGGGATCAAAAAAAGTTTACATTTCATAATAGTAATACGCATCGTTTTACGCAGTGATTACCAAGCGTATTGCGGAAAACTCACTCCGTATTGCGTTGCGTATTACAGATCATTGAGCTGCGTAATTTTATATTGCCAACGAGTCACACACACTAATATTTTTTTTTTCACATTCACACACTAATATTAGATGCGCGCATATTTTTTATTATGTTGACCAATGACAAAATGGCCGTAGCGGAGACCTTGGGAATATCGTTCACTGAGTCTTTTAACTTAGTTTCGAAGTCTTTGAAATCAAGGAAAATTGCATTCGATGTTGATTACGACTCTTCGGAAGACACTAAAGAAACCTGTGGAGTAGACAGGTACGTATTTTCGCTAGTTATCAGCTCGTAGCCTACCTACGTACGTAGCCATAAGCTTATATCTCCAAGATCGTTCCCAGTTTGCTAAGGAAAACGCGTGGTTTAGTGTTTTGGTCAGAAAAAGAGAACACTTCCGTCTTGATATGTGGCTTGCCGAACTAGTAAGTTGCGACATTGGCCAAGAAATTTCCACGTAGGTCGGCCAACGCCTGTTCAAAGGCATACTAAAAACAAGGTCGAAATTTAACCAATGTTTGAAGAGCACAGAAAGACTTCCTAAAGGCACAACAGAGCAAAGTTGTGCTGCGTAATTATACTACGTAATTGCGGTATTCTCTGTTATTATGCAGAGTAATTGCGCACAGTAATACGTACGTAATACGCATGTATTGCGGATCGTAATGTAAACTTTTTTTGATCCCTACCGTATGTACACAACGCACAACACAATACATACATACGTCCATATGTATACATACAGTGAACCCCTCTAACCCACATCCCAGAACCCCGCTATTACAGACACATGCTGCTGGAATTGAATGATATACTATACGTATTTTGCAATAATACATCTTCTGCCCCTAAAATGAGGACATCCAATAATCAGGGCAGTCCTTTTGGTTCCAAGGTGTCCATAATAGAGGGGTTCCACTGTAAACACACACACACACACACACACACACACATGTCTGTTCCCAGGCACTGTCAGTCCAGAGTTGCTATCATCTTGCACTAGTGCGCTGTATATACTTCTCGCAGATTGTGGATCATCGGTAGAACTCATCTTCATGGAATCTCATAAAATCTGTAAAAACCAAAGGAAAGGCAACACTATAAGCACATCACATAAATAATAGTACAGGGAAAATGAAACAATTATCAGATACGTACGTACATTGAGGTCCCATTAGATATTGATGACAAATATGGGGCTAGGAAAAAAAACTACATAAAAATGAGAAATAAGCATGGCTACTGATCCAAACCTGCTGCCACCATCTCAATACCCTCTTAGAACAGTTTCCTAAAGGCTGGTTGACCCACATAGCTTTCTAGCTACTTCAACTGGAAAAAGAACAGGCAGCTCAGCAACAGGATTGACACACAGTGCACAGAAACTTTACACAGCACATAACCACAATGGGCACCTACATACTTACGTATAAATGAAAGCATAGCCTGAAATTGGTAAAATAGTAATCTGATCCCTTTTCACTCCTCAGAATGTTGAAATTCAAAGATCAATGATATAGGATAACGATCGCAATTTGATCGCATAACAGATGTAGATACGTACATTACAATAAAATTGGAATATGATAACAAAATGAAAAGCTTTTCAAAATGTACATCTAATAATCTTGGTGTACTACAGCAGCCATAAAGTGCTGATTGATTGACAGAGGGTGCAGCCTGAGGTCAATTAGTTTGCACTTTATGCTGTTGTAGCACACTAAGGCAGGCTACAAATACCGTATAGCGCAAAATTTAAATTTCCTTTTTTTGATAGTCCAGAACCCTATCAACAACTATCAAAGGCTGGATTAAAGAGTCATGACTGTACCTATAATAACAACAGTAATACTGGTACAATTATATTATATGATACGTATATCAATAACTGATAGATAAGAAGTGTTTACCCAGTCCAAGGCACCAACATTGGGGGAAGGGGGGGGGGCAGACATTCAAGCCCCCTCTACCCCTATTTAACCTTAAGGGGGGCATGCCTCTCCTTTGTGGCATAAACTACGATCCTGAAAAAAGGATCAAAGTTGTTAACATGATTTAACCACAGAAAATTCAACCAAAAAATACCATTCCATGATAAACTTCCACTGGTTCATACTGTACTAGACCTGTTGACACCACTGAATGTGATGTGCTATTTCCCATCATGTCATCAAGTTGAAAATTGCTGAAACATCAACACGAGCTAGATACATATCACATAAAGACTATTTCATCAAGATATTATTAAGCATGAAAAATATACTTACTAATATTACAAATCAGGAATAGCTTTCTAAACTACATCAAGCCTCATCCCCCCCTCCCCCCGCCCCCAAAGGAGCTTCCTCGGGCCCTGACGTTACCCTCACACAGACCACTCAGAAATGGCAGATTTTTAACACATAATACCCAATGTTGCAGCATTTACCTACAAGCATCGGTTACAGAAGCTTATTTAACCTGGGGAGGCCTTTAGCCAAAAAGGCTACTACTCTAGGCACCCAGTACATCACTTTTTAATAATAAAAACTGACTTTTCAATCAAGAATTGTCACTATTTCTTTTCACTTAAGATATCTCATTGTTCAGTGTTGTACAGCTAATCATGAAACAGGACAAATAGCTACTGTTGACACAAGTACAGATTTGGAAGCAACTGTATCTAGAATGATTCTTTGCGATGTTTAATATTAAACTAGTTATGAACACAGTTCAGACCTCACCACATTATTCCCAGATCCAATAGTGCATATGGGTCTGGGAATGAGACAGTGTTGGAAATGGCCACTATCATGGCCGATGTATTCAGTGCCCCAAATGATAAATCAGAAATCTCACCTCTTCTTTTAATCAAATTTTAAAATCACTTATTAAGATACGTAGTACGTATGTTTTAGGCCTGGTAACATGTGATATATTATTGAGCCCCAATTGTAACTATGAGACTGCCAAGTAGGCCTCATTTGAAAATTCTTTAGCATTTTTAACAGACTCCCTGCACTTTGGCCAAAACGGTTCTGGGCTTATCTTATAGTACATACATACGTACATACGTACGTACTGTATCCAACTTCAGATGTAGATGTATTCTGCAGTTTCGAAATAGAGCTACAATTTGAATTAAAAATATCCATTCTGAAACAAAAGGTGAAATTTTACTGTGCGAAATGCATGGGCGACCTCAATTTGACTCGCATTAGTGATGGAAATAACCTCACTACACCACTCAGAAATTATGAAATTTACCATATACAGTGAAAGCTCTGCATAAAGGTCACCTCAAGACAGCTCATTTGTTCTTTGTAGGGAGGTTGCTCTACTTGGGAGGAGCGAAATGTATAAGAACTTTAGGGAAGAATTATTTTGGGACCTTAAGCTGTCTCCTTTGTAGAGAGCTTTATTGTACTGTGTATGTCCATATTAGAGAGAGTCCCTATCAGAGGTTCCACTGCATGAACTTCGGAACTACATGGATTTCTAAATGAATACCAGTGTGGACTAGTTCAGACCCAGTAAACATATCACAAATTATGATGTATTTTGTGATTTTATTTGGCAATAATGAAAACTGAAATTTCAATAATTTGAAAAGTAATATTTAGCAAACTAGAAAGCAAATGGGAAGTGATTCATATACGTACTCTCCAACACTGCCAACACAGCTAACATCGACTGCTTGTTCAGTGGGGTAGGAATAGGGATGGGGGGCGAGGGCAGTGCTCCCCTCCAATAAATAATCATGAGGAGTCTGCCCCCACCCCAATGAATTAGCAGAAGGGGCTGGGCCAACCAAATAGGAAACTCAGGGGCCAGGTCCCTTGCATAAAAAAAAAAAAAACAGTTCAATCAAAAAGAAACAAGTAATTCAAGTTAAAAACTCGTGGGGGCTGCCGTCCCACGCACTCAAATCACTTGCAAAGCATTGGAGTGTAAGTGCACAGCTGAACATTCATTGAACATACTGTTTATTGTAACTGGACAATTGTTTTGAAAACAATTGCCATATTTGGCAATTGTTTTCAAAACAATTCCTATAACTCATTCCTATATAAATTCATACTTCTCTATTACTATTATATAAATTCTCTACTATAACGGTCATCAACGGTCATCAATGAATAAAATGGCTACCACCATGTGACACCTATGAAAAGAAGCGAAAGAATGTGAAGGTAATGGATGCCACAATCAATGAAGAGAAAGAAGTCGTAATCTAACAGGAGGAGCAGCGTTATGTGGAAATTAGAAACGATGAAGACGGCGGCAGCAATGGAGAACCCTCACGCGAATTTAGCAACTGCTGTCAGCCCCAATGATTAAACAGTTCTGTATATGAGGACGCGGTTTTCTCCTGGCCTTGCCGGGGCTGTACACATAAATGCATACACCTGCATGTGTCCTTTTACCCCGTGTCCGAGGTCATTTTTATATCATACCATTATGGACAGCCACTTTGTATATCCTTGTGTGGTTTGTTGAATAATGATGTGGTTTCACACACACTTTCTTCAAATCCATATTATATATATATATATATATATATATATATATATCGGACGAGCGTTACACACCGGAAGTCCAAATGAAAACAACATAAAAAGGAGAATATACTTTGGCACATGTAACATTTAACTGAGTTTCTCAATAGTGCATAGCATTATTATGCTAATACTTTATTTATATAATAATTAGCAATGAGTAAATTACCCACTCCACTTTTATTTTATATCCAATAGCAGGCATCGCAATCCATATAAATTTGGGAGTTCCCAGTTCACATGTTGAGGATGTGATGTGAATACTTATGCAAACACTATGATGTTATCCATTTCAGAATAGACATTTGATATTACATACGTAGTATGGACTACCCATGGTTATAAGTGGGATTGGACTCCTGTAAACATAGGTCTAGTCACGTAGGTCGCATACCTATACACCACACAACTTTGAACACGCGTAAGCCTACACACATAGGCGATACGAAAGAGAAATAAACCTATTTGGACCAACTACACACACCGTAGTGAAACTATCCGGAAATAACAGCTTCGCATCAATTCTGTGACTACACAATCTACTTCATTCAAGCGCCCACCTGCACTGTTTTAATGCGACGAAAAAGAGTATATGCGTCCTCAGAACTCCAAATTGAAGAAACAGAGAACAAGTAGATCGCAGTGAATAATACAACAGACATGATATACACTAATCTAACCTCAAAGGCGCCCAATTCCGTTACTCCCTTCTTTAACACGTGATTAAGGTATAATTGCCGCTCCTCAGGTGGCTCGAGACTTGGACATGGAAGCCATAGTATTCTTCACAGCTCAAACCCAATCTCGCGCGGCCATTTTCGGGGATGGACGTCACCGGTGACGTCAGTCAGGGTGAGCAGCCGTTGGCCAACACATGCGGGCAGAGATGTAGTCTGGCGTAGCCGACCCAATCTCGCTCGGCCATTTTCGGAGACTGACGTCACCCGGTGACGTCAGTCTCCGAAAATGGCCGAGCGAGATTGGGTCGGCTACGCCAGACTAGCAGAGATGCGGGTAGTCCGGCCGAGTCCGGCGTAGCTAGCCCCTTTTCCCGCATATTTATGCCAGGTACATAGGGTTGTAGCAAATTTACAGTGCAGCAATTACGTATTCTGTCTAACATGCATATTCACGCTCCATCTGACTCTCAGCCATGGTCACCCCCATGTCCTCAATGGTGGAGACTTCTCTTGGGGTTCCACGTGAAGATCTGAATCCTCTGAGACATCTCACAGCTGATCTGATCAGTGCAAAAGAGATCTGGCAGCGAATCATGCATATGGACATTGAGTAAGATTGCTTCCTCTTCTCCACAATCATTGAGGCCAATCTTCTGTATGTTATGGATGCAGCAGGTGCCATCCTGCCAGAGGTTGTGAACACGAGTGGTGCAAAAGTTCCATGCTCTATTTCACGTATCCTCTCATCGTATGCACGCCTTTTTTCCTGCTCTTTTGACCTGTAACAGGACTCCATTTTGGTTGAGCAGTAGCTTTGAGCCATTGGGTGAAACACCCTTACGTCAAAAAAGGCACACTTACCACTAACCCAAAAGTTGTCCGCTACTACATCTACTCGAGCACCATCCTCCTTGTTTGCACTCTTTTGTCGTAAACTTTCTCCAGACAAGGACTGTAAAGGTGGTTCAGTGTACATTGTGACATACCTCTGACATCCATTTTGCAGTGAGGTCCCTCAACTCATTGTGGCGCAGCGTAGGAAACCCACCATGTGAACAGATCATGGAGTGGTCTACCATGAATGGCTTTCCACAAACACACATTTGTGGCAGTCTTCCTGGGTACCACCCATATCTCAAGTGCAAAGCATCGTGGAATTCTCCTTTGTTCAGAAGAAATCCATTCTCTTCAATCGGAAGGGTGGTTAACCAAATGGAGGCTCCCTTCTCAGATGACACTTCAATATCTCGCTTCAGATTTGAAGGGATTTTTCCCATTATCTCCTGTTGGCTCCGCTTTTCTTCATTGCAATGTTTGGTTCCTAGTTTTTGCTTTGCATGAGCCTGACTTTGAATAGTGTATTCAGGTAGGTGATCCCTCTGCTGGTGGATAAGAGATGTCAATGGAGATAAAACAGTTCTAGAGTTTGGAATGCAATTGGTGCTTGAAGAGAAGGGTTGGAAATCCCTAGGTCTCCAAGACGTGCTGGCAAGGCCACAATCTCCCTTTCAAGTTGGGTTAGAGTACCATGGCCTGTAAGGCTTGGAAGCAGATGGTTACATATAGTGTCTTCAAGAGGTTTCAGCAAATGAGCAATACCAGGTGTTGTTCTAGAAAGGAAGGTCCATCTGTGCATTGTACAGTGTGTGTACAAAGCATACACAGCATGAGGTTGTGTTCTTGCAATTGTGGCAAGGGATTAGATCTCATCCACCCACATACTAACCTTGCTTTCCACAAATCTCTCAACAAAGGTGTCTTGACCAATTGCACTTCCAAGGTATCATCTGCCCTCTGTTGTGATGTTCAGACAAGTATCTTCGAAGGTCTCTATGGTTTCATTGTGTTTGTCCTCTTTGGTGACGATCCACGACTTTTCAGGGTTTGGATAGTATCCATAGGCTGGCCCTTTTCTGAGGAGTGTATCCCACCATGACCTTAGGATTATTAGGCTTGCACCAGCAGAAGCATCATCTGCAAACCAGACTTGCTTAGTGTTCATGTGGCTGAGATCCTTGATCAAAGGTGTCACGGCCAGGGCGTACATGGCCATGACACACATATTTCCGTTTAAACGGAAATATGCGTGAAAATGGGCTGGCTATGCTGGACTACATGCGGCATTCTCCCATGGCTTTCCATGCAGATGGAACTCTATGCTATGCACTGTGCGTTGTACAGAGGATTCAATGCAACATTTTAGGACACAGTAGAAAAAAGGTTCACATGTTTGAGATCGCATAACGCTTGCGTGGTGTTACGCAGCTTGAATGGGTACTGAGAAGTTATTGTGATCACGTGGTGGCTTACAAAGTGCATTCCCTCTCAAACACATGCACAGGGAAACATACATTTAAAAATGGAGGTATGCTTACAAACTGGCCAAATGCATTTTGCAAGCATATGACCAGTTTGTAAGCATCTTGCAAGAATACAGCCCCCAATTTGAGAAGATATGCTTCAATGCATGTGTTTGACAGGGAATACATTTGTAAGCATATCCCTGGGGTCATTGGAAAATGTGTTTCCTTGTAATTTGACCATCAGTGAATGTGCTTTGTAAGCTGGTGTATCCTCATTTTGGATGGCTTGGCATTAGTTAGCTTAGGTTAGAGTATCTATGGCTATAGCAACCCAATGGACAAAGCAACACATCAGTACAATGCCTCTCAAAAGATCACTGAACCTCTTGCTACCTTAGTAGTTCAACAGAGTGAATCATACACTCAACATACTATCCACTTACATAATAAGGCAAAACAGAAGTGCAACTTTCCCAACAATGTTTTGAAAAACCAAGGCATCAAATGTTGTCAGCAAATTGCCTTCAGATCAGCATGAGAGCAGTTCAACTCAATCTCTACAGAGAAGGGCACATATATCACTGGCTGTCAGCTATATACCAATAGAGGAATATGGATTTGCACTACATGAAGGGGCATTTAGAGATGCATTGTGCTTCAGGATTAACTGGACTCCCTAAGGCTTCCAAGCAACTACATATGTGGAAAGGGATTCACTGTAGAGCATGCAATGAGCTGCTCAAATGGTGGATTTCCGTCTATGAGACACAATGAACTTCATGATATCACTGCAAACCTGATGTCTGAAGTGTGCTACGGAGTTGGAACTGAACCATCACAACAACCTCTATCAGGGGAATCTCTGACCTAAAGAACTGCTAACCAAGAAGGAGTTCGCATTTTCTTATCTTCAACAATGTTATGTAAAATGCATTGTATAATATGTCTTATCAGGACCATGCAGACACTGTCTGATGAGGCCTCCAGGGTCCTGTATTAATATTACCTTATCTATCTATCTACAAACACTTTCGTAGGTGTTGCAACAAGACTAGAAACTTTTAGCATTGACACTTCATACTATGTGCATATGGTATAGTGTCTAATGCTATATCACTGAATCGATCTAAAATGCAATCAAACATTATAAAAATGCACTACATCAAAAGGTGCCTAGGACACAACTTTGTTCAATGTAGCACTAAGACACATGGTACGATACATTGAACACAGACAATCAGTTTGGCCAGTGCTTAACCCAGGAAGCAGAACAAACCATTGTATCAACTATTAGCCTCTGATTTAGACACCCAAGACCATGCCACAGATCCTGCAATCTAGATTGGATGCCTGGGACATTTCACCAGTGATACTTTTGCCACCCTGAAGACCATCGCTCCCCAAAGCTCCCCTAGAAAGCTCAGGTCAACCCTGATGGAAGCTACCAAAGCTGCAATTGCTGGGAGCTATTATATCTTCACTGCTCACAACTCTCCAACATGGCAACACACCACCCCATAACTACAGTATGTGCTATTTGGCTACAGTTACTGTATTGTTACAGTATTGAATTGTGATATCTTGTGTCTATCAGGACTTGTGCAACTTTAGCTAAGTATAATCCTTTCTTTCTTCACATACATATATGTCATGTACTACATGTACCTTGTTTGTTGTCTTGTTTTGTAGTTAGGTTACATCATGCGTTTTCTGCCTTGCCAGGTCACCCCTCACTTACCTCAAAATTACATTTTGTGTGAAGTGACACTCACCCCAAGTCCGAAGTACTATTTTTCTATCATACCATTTTGGACTTACGACATGTGCAATACATTTTAACTTTGTCCAATAACGATGTGGTTTCCCCCCATTAGTGGTTTGTTTATTGAGTGTGACTAAATCAAAGCTAGCCTTAAGTAAATTAACTAGCTCAGATAGTTGCATTAATATAATGTTAATATAATTGAGAACAATTACAAATACCTACTTTCATGCTGATGATTTTTCAGTCCTGCACTATAGTTAGTGGAAAGGCCACTCTAAACTTGGCCCACTGGTTCAACCAGTGCAAGAAGTGGCATCATTGTAGCTGCTGTGGTGCAGAGACATCTATTTGGAACAGTGCCTTGTCTGCTGTATACCTATGCATGCAATTATATAATTGTAGTTAAGGATTGATTCTTGCATTTGTTCATTCACTATGATTATGCCTTATGTTAGTCTAAGACTTATTTTTCATATATATATATATATATATATATATATATATATATATATATATGTTCAACATGCTTTCCACATAAATGCAGCTTTTGTTATGCATCATGGTCTTAGTGCATTGGTTGTATAAAAATTATAAATTATGTACACTGTAGCTATATGTAGGCATGTATGTATTTGACCATAATTACCATGCTTACATGTTTATTTGATAAATGTATCTAATACTATATATATATATATATATATATGTTTATCATCATCGGCATATTTTATGTATAATATTAATACTATGTTATACCAGTTACGGAGGTTGGAGGGATATATGTAGCTGCATGCTGCAATTACATGCATACTGATACGCAACTTTGGAAGTACTCCAATGACCGAATGTCATTCCCAACAGTTCTGGAGCAAAGCATTCCACAAGTTCAAAGGAGGAAAATCATGACGATTTAAAGAACTGCTCAAATGTCAGTCATGCACCAAAACTTGATTTTGCAGGAAATTAGAAGCATGTATGGAAATCATTCCGCACCCACAAGTATATTGAAAGAAAAGCACAGAAAACATGATCACTCTGCAATTGTCTATCTCCACAAACAGTACTCATGCAGTCCGAGGAATATTATGTTGTTTTATTTTATTATCGATCACAGGCACACCTCACTGTTTATACATCAATCTTTAATTGTATTCCATTTTTATTTTCTGTCTTTTCTTTACTGTATTATGCTGAGGTCAAGGGTCAGTTTTTGCCAAGACCAGAATTAACTATCCATCTATCTATATCTTGTTCTATATTGACTATAATAAATTGTTTTGTTTTTAGACTATAATATAAGGGGGACACCTGTTAGTACATTGTGTCCAGAGGACATCCTATCCTAGGAATGCATCACGGCGTGTCCAAGTGGACAAATATTAGGGGGACACGTGACCCTGTAACAACGTCTCTATATATATACAACTTGGAAGTGTACTCCTAAGTAGTCTACTTAGTTTGGAACACCTACGAACAGTTAATGAGTAAAACAGAAGCGAAACCGTCAACAGGCTTATGTAGAGTTTTACGTTGTACGTAGCTAAGCCTTTTGTGGGATTGATGGTCTATGACACAACAAATTGCATGTATGGCCTCCCCTACACAACAAATTGATCTCGCCATCGCAGAGGGTCACATCCCCTCCACTTGACTAGATTTCAATAACACATATTGTTAATCTTACTGTGATATAAAGTATAGCATTACTTTTTTCTCTCTCTTTATTTGAATTTTCCTTTATTATTGTGTATTGCAATGTGTTATGATAATTAACCGGAAACGTAAAAAAATTGAGGGTCTATGTTATAATCTAGTAGCCGCGGATCTATTATATATGTAGTCTCGGTCCCAGACCAATCCACCCTATTTTATATTATATGCCCGTCCATATAATAAAAAATAGGGCGGATCGGTCTGGGACTGAGACTCTGTGAGTTAGTTGCCAACTTATCTGAGCGAAATCTTCACAAGTCAATTCCAACCTCAACTTTGGACCTCCTGCAAGCAGCCCGATCCTCCATCAAAGAACTTCCTTCTGTAAACCCAGCCCATCAACTGAAGAAAGCAGCCAGAGACACCACTCAAGCACATCAAGCCTCATACTGGAACAACCATCTTGACACCCTTGCTGTACAGTCCAAGTTTAAAGACATCATATTACTTGAAGCTGGATGTTAAATTTGGACCTGAATTCAAGCTGGCCTCCCAGCAGGTCAGTTGAGCTTCATGCTGAAAGCAGGGGCTGACTGCTTGCCCACTCCCCTGAACCTGTGCAGATGGAGGATCCAAACTGATCCAAAGTGCCCCCTCTGCTTGTGGCCAAAACCAACCTCAGCACACATCCTGAACGGGTGTTCTACAGCTCTGAATCAAGGGCAATACACATGGCGACATGACTCAGTTTTGCAAGCCATTGCAAGATCTGTAAAAGCAGTCCTCAACCCCACCCAGAGACTTTATGCCGACCTCCCAGGTCTCAGAGCTTGCAGCAACCCACCTGCCACAATTCCAATAAATCTCTCCACTTCATCTGATAGACCAGATCTGGTGATCGTCTCTGGCTCAGATCTTACAATTTTGGAGCTCACCATTCCTGCTAACAACATGGAGAACATCAAAAACACAAGAGACCGGAAAATAACCAAGTATACCAACAACTGATTGCAGATCTCAACTCACACCCAGCTACCACATCAGTTAAATACACCACTCTGGAGATTGGATCACTTGGACATCACAGCTCTACAGCAGTGTACGACCTGCGTACTGCCTGCCCATCCTTGTCCAAACAGGAGGCTCATAAAATCCTGACTCTCTCTGCCAAAGTGGCTGTCGAATGCTCATATCACATCTTTCGAACATGTCATTCCTCTGAATAGGATAACCATATCCCACTGTACTCTGTATAACAATTTAGGTTACTTGTATTCAATCTGTTAATCATCATGATCATTTAATTTAGTTATGTAGACCCACTCTTCCTTTTTGTAGTCACTAGTAATACTTACTCCAGTAACTAAACACTTATGCATGTCCACTTGCAATTGTAACCTTGCCAAGCCTGCAGACTTCCAAACGCTTAGCTTGAGTCCTAGGTTTTGCAAGTTTTTGTACATGCTTTCTTGCAATTTAATGCAATGGTCTCTCTCTCTAGATGGGCTTTCCAATGAAAAACAGCTGCCAAGTCAGTGAAGTCGCCGCGAGTCGCCGTTACACGATATCGGCATTTTGTGTGAAGGCCTAGCAGCTGTACGTGATGAAGGTCCTGTCAGTCCCTCAGTCTTACTTGGTAAATTTCACCACCTCCTAATGCGTAAGCTGTCCAAGTCTCCATTTAACAATTGCTGTGCTTTTATGATATAATTATAGGTCATGTTTGCAGCAGCATTTTATGCGTTGTTATTCTTTCTGGCGCCGCCGTTCATTTTAGCGATGATGGTAAGTCTACGTGAAGTCTTATACTTGAAATTAGATATTATATTGACAATATAGACTTGATTTTGTACCTTTTTCTTTTTTGTAGGGGTTTCTTCAGGCCACTGCGCTTGTTAGATGTGTAAGTGTATACTTCTTGACAATGCTCTTGTTACTATAGACCAGAATAAGTAATAAGTCAGCTACTTTCTTTCTTGGCCATGGCTACGTAGCCTACGTAGCCATGGCCAAGAAGAAAAGTAGCTGGCTTAAAGATCAACCCTTCGCATTCTTCTGTTCAAACTCCCAAGTTGTTCGAAAGAATGGCGGAAAGGATCGGCTACGCCAGACTATGCCAAAACAGTGCAGAATAACTGTATTCACTTGTCACAGCTATGTTTAACCATGAAAAATTGACTCTTTGTTGATAATTGTACTGGTCTGAAAAACGAGCATTTTCTCAAAAAATGGTCTAGTATTGTTGGCTTTTACATTATGTATGTGTTTAATTGAATGTTTGTCAGTCCTTTCTTTAATTGTTTCTTCCCAATTCATTAAAAATTAATAATGTATTATGCAAGCATTCACAGAAGAGCAATATGGCTGCAGAAATAGAGGAAAATGTGAGTTAAATGATGAATATTTGTGCTTGTAAAGACAATACAAACCCAGCAGAAGCAATTTTCATTCATTCCAGTCAGCCTTATCAGTGTTACATGTTAAAAGATAACCTAATAATATATGTCAGCTATGTAGCCATAGCTAGCTAGAAGATCAACCTTTTGCATTGTTATGTTCAAACTCCCAAGTTGAAAGATTTGTTGGGATGAAAGGCCTTTTCTGGTAATTTCAGTAGCTCAGTAAAATCAAAACTACCAAAACAGTGTTTCACTTGTCACAGCCATGTTTACCCATGAAAAATTGGCTTTTTGACTGTTATTAATGAGACTGTTATGATAATTTCTCAAAAATTTGC
>CAUJGJ010000444.1:4135617-4178117 GCA_963170055.1 Halisarca cf. caerulea | reverse complement strand
GCTAATTGCAGTCATAGTATCACGGATAGGAGTATTGAAAGAAATGCGAATATAGCTGTTCAGCCCAGAATCGCGAAATTAAAACTGCAAAATAGCTTTCATAGGACAAATTCGCGAAAATTTCCTGCTGTATATATTTGATATCCTGATTAAAAGATTGTGAACTCAATAGTGAATGTTTGTGCCTGACAGTGTGAAGCCTTCTAGGTGAATATGCACATGCATGCCTTACTGTTTGTTCTTCCTCTTTCTCTGTATTACTTCTGCACGCTCATGCACTCACTCACTTTGCTCTTTAAAGAAATCACAGAAACAGAAAGAAATAGATCACCTCGTAAGTACAATATATGAATCTGTATTCAGTTTGTATATTATGTATATGGCAGATACTTTTCATTTATAGCGCAGTCAGCTCCAACAGGAGAGACGATGTAGGAAGCGAGAAAGGAATCTCAGAATGTTTTCTCCTACAAGACCTCCTTCTCCTCCACCACCACTTCCTCCCCTACATCTTCCATCACATCATCGACCCACATCTACACATCCTCCACCCTACTATCCTATACCCCAAAGTTAGTTTGTTCACTATACACATGCTTCATATATAAAATGTACACATGAATAGTTAGTCTTTGTTTTCCTCTTTCATTGCACAGGCAGCAGTATGTAAAAGCTATATATATATGACAGTTATTAACCTTTAGCTTTGCTATAATTACATCTATTAGTATTTATTATGTAGACAGCCTGACTACAATAGTAACTAAACCAAACAATTACAATTATAAAATTAAATCATAAGTGTATGTCATCATTTGTTCACTCATAATTACTAAGCATACATGATTGATGTCAATCAGTATTGTGTGTGTGTGTGTTTGTGTGCATGTAGATGTGCACATGTATGTATTATGTGATGCATGACATTGTATATATGTGTAAGATGGTTGTGCATGACATTGTGTTTATGTGTATGCTTCCATGTGCTGTGTGAGTTGTGTATCTGTGATTGTGTACATGTATGTTGTATTACTGGTTCATATATGTATGTGTACGCATATACTATGCATGTTGTTGCATGTGTCCTGTGTACTTGTACCATGTTTTGAGAGCTAACAATATTCATGAATCTAATCCAACTACACAAAAGCCACCCACACCCATGGTGGGTTCAAATCCTGCCCTGACGAGTTTTCAGAGTTTTATCTGAAGAAAATCCTGTCCCTCTATGGAAAGTTGCTATACTACTGCACACAAAGACCTATATAGGGGGAGCTTTGGGTCTTGCAGCTGGTTTCCCAATGTTAACTGATTTCTTTTCAACATTCTTGAAAATGAGTACCGGTATTTAACTCCCTCTCAGCAGCCTAATGACATGGGAACCCCTGAATGTGGGCCTCTAGTATATTTCCTATAGGCAATTGCATGGGACACTGGACTCAACTATAATATTATACATTTTAAATAGCATACATTTATTCAGACAGTCACTGATAGTATATAGTCTGACGGGGCCAGACCGAATTCCTCCTCCTGCAAATGGAGGAATTCGGTCTGGCCACGTCAGACTAGATAGTATAGTGGCAAGGTAAATACAGGTTGTAGTGCTGAGAGGACTGGTTCAAATTTCTCCCCTCATATGAGTCTTTTGATATCTTTTTTCGCCTCTTAAGCTATTGGGACTATGGAAATAGCTTAATGATACTATATACATAGTATCATGTCTATCACTTTTAAATTTAAAAAATACACCCAGAGGGTCAGTAGTAGCTTAGTGGTAAGGTGACTAGGACTTAGGTATGGGGATTAAATCTCACTATTACTCAGTCTTAATATGTAGTGCATGTGTTTCAATCAAGCTATATCTTGCTATGTTAAGTTACATCATCTTGAATCTCAAGTAATTTGGATAGTGCTATCATCCACATCTCCTCCTTTTCACCTTAAACACATTCCATATATAGCAATTAACATTGATTCAGAAGTGTGCAACCAGTGAACACAGGGGGCATAGCTCCATTGTTTCCTGGTTGCCAGGAAACCCCCTTCATTGGAAATCCCTTTAATCTGAGCCACCAATATGCTAATCAATCATGCAATTAATTATAATCCCAACACTAATAGTAATTGTTACCTAGCATGCACCTACACACAAGGTTCTACTGAGAGCACATGACAACAAATTAGCGGTATTACCGTACTTCCTCTAAAAATTCGGGAATCTAATTTTCGACAGGGCAGCCTGATTTTGCCTCCCAGTACTTCTAAAAATTCGAATTTTGCACAACTCTAATATTCGTGGTAGACCCTCTAATTTCGACAATCGATTTTCTGTTTATCTGCCTTCTTCTATATGGCAAACAAACTCTTCTTCCAATGTCAGGTTTCCAAACTTGTTAGTACACATGGTACGCTCTAACAATACAAGAGATGGGAAAAACAACAACGATACGACGTCAGCCATCTTAAAAAGAGTCACAAAATGGCCGTAAGAACGCGGGCTCTGTTTTTCGTGACGAGTCTCTAATTTCGTGAAGAGTCTCTGATTTTCGCAAAGCGCCTGTTGACAAGAAGACTTAACCTCTTATAATTCAAAATATGTGATTTGAAACTACTAAAAATGTCCCGAATTTTTAGAGGAAGTACGGTAAAACTACATTCATACATTCTTTGTACATGTTCTTTTTAGTCATTTCTCGCTTCAAGTTGTCTGACACACTAGTTATGTCCCCTTACATGCATGTGGCCACAGTGTTGATACCATATGCTCCAGTAAGTAAAGGCTATTATAGTACAATGTGTCCATGATACCACTATTTTTGTACACCATGTGCCCATGATGATGGATTTTTAGAAACCCCTTTGCTTTTCTTCAGGCTACGCCCCTGTGAACAAGACACAAAATTAAAGAGGGTATTTCCATAAACAGGGATACTGAAAAATATCATGCAGACTATAGGTATTTAATAAATGAGCATGCAAATTATCAAATTGAGCTAGGTTTTATAACCACTGCACCAGCATGCAGTCATGATGTTCAAAAGTGCACGGACAAGTTGTGCCAAACCATGAATCGTGCACACAAGAATGCCGTGATACCTTTAGTAACATACCCTTGTTAACTTGCCCTTGCTGTGGAACATAATTTGGAAACAATGTTTTCAATTCACGTAGCAGCTTAGTTTTGATACATACGTGTATAAAGAGTAATAAATTCATTGTGTTGTTTGCCATGGTTAGTAAATGCTTTATGGTTATTACATGCATTTTGTGTAAGTGAATTAGTTCATGTCCATGTAATTATCCTCCTTATCTGAGGATTCATGTCCTCTCCGGCCATTCCTGGTTTCCATTTCAATACTTTTGTCTGACCTACAAAATGAGAATAATATTCGCCAAATTGTTCCAATTTGTCTGCATATGTTGAAATAATTATATGCAAAGTATTGGTGCAGTACTATAATACAGCATGAATTTACACAGCACTCATATTTTACGCATACACAAAATACATGCACACATAGAATATATGCACACCCAACACAAATATACATGCACACACATGCATACACACACACACACACACACACACACACACACACACACACACACACACACACACACACACAATACACACACACACACACACACACACACACACACACACACACACACACACACACACAATACACACGTGAACACACACACACACACACACACACACACACACACACACACACACACACACACACACACACACACACAATACACACGTGAACAAATACACACACACACACACTTGACTATAATATTATTATATGCACACTCAAATTCTAAACTTAATGCATGCATACACACTAGTTACAAATGCTCATATACATTACAAACAGTATGTAATAATTTATACCTCCTTGCACTCTTCACAATGAAGCACTTTGATATAATCAGATACATGATAAGGCCAAACAATAGAAGGATTACAGTTGCCAATGCAATGAATGATATGATGAGTGTAATGTCAGCAGTTGTGATGGTTCCTTCATTGGAGTGTGCCCTTGATGTAGTTGATTTCACACACTTGCTGTCCTCAAGTGATGTACATATTTTTTCAGTCACAGTGTACCTTTGACCATTGAGTATAATATAACTACCTGCAGAACTCATCCAGCTTAGAAGTATGTCCCTGTACACAGTGGCATTATCACTAGCGAGTATTTTCCCAGAGCAAACAGCACTTTTTATGTTGCAGTAGTAGCCGAAGTTTTCAATTTTCCCTCTACTTTTGAACAATGGAGACTGAGTTCGAATCTGAACTTCGAGTTCACCAACAATGCTGTCAGCTGAGACAGTAGCCTATCAAAATGGAAATGGAAATGAAAATGGATAATTACACATTGTCCATGTACAAGGCTAATTGTATTCAGTTTTCTAATGAGAGATACTTGGGAGTAATTCACTCCACCACTGCATGCATGGAAGCTATTGTTAAGCCCAACCCCAGCTAGGCAGCAGTCAGCAGATACAGTAGATACTATCTGCTGACTGCTATAGATACTAAATCTTCCATCAAAAGTAGCTTAATAATCTGCAACGCTGAGGATAGTGAATAGTAATATCAACAGCCAGACTCAATGCCTACCATATGTTGAGAACCTGATTTTGGAAGTTCCCATTACCCCCTCTACAAATTTAATATTGTTAAAAATTGTGATATTTAGCAGTATACTGATACCAATGAGGGCTCTATCTAAGATCAGTTTTTTGTGGGGAGCATCAGTATTGCAGTGTATACCTTCCATGCAAGACATGATCGTGGTTGATGTATATATGAATTTGTATTGTAAGCAGGGTTTCTTCAATATAATGATCAAAAGACAAAGGTAACTGCAAAAATAATATCGAAAAGTTGTTGAATAAAGGAAGAGGTGTAAAGATATAGGTGGTAAATATTGTACAGCATTTTATAGGATCCCTTCTACTTCTAACTCACTGTAGCAAATCTGTGTCCATTTACATAGCTACACATCAATATCAAACAGGCATGGTTGTATGAAGCCAAAATGTTAGAATTGAAGATGGGTTAAATTAGACCCAAGCACTGGAGTGTATATGAGTTAAACATCCAATATATACACGATGCAAGTTTTTATGTTTAACAATATTAATCTGAATATATCTTTCCATAGAATCCAGTATAGACTATGTCCAAATTCATAGAAGTACAAATGCATTACTTACTTAGTCACATACACAATACATGGAGTTATTTAGTGAAATTTTGCTCTGAACTCCGGCTACTTTTGGAGCAGTAGATGATAGTGAATGGTAAGTATCATGCATATATACATCTAGATTATGTGCCTGGAGATGTTAACTGAATGGAATCCATTTGAAGAAGCATATCTAGAAGACAACAAGAGGCTAATTTTAGTTTAGAAGAGCTCATTTTAGCAATTATCAGAATGCTAACTATACACTGTTTGTAACCAGTGACAAAAATATGAGTAGCAACAACTTGCAAATTATAGAATACATTTTTGAATTCAATATAATAGAAATGACTAAATTACCTCTAACATACCGTAGATACTAAAACATTTTAGTATCTATGCTTTTAATAGCAACTATTATACTAAATTATAATAAATTCCTGATTGGTCAAGCAGTCACACAACTCACAACGAAAGTCTCACAATTGATTCCATCTGGCCAAAGGATACTCATCTCAAAGTCACTCATGGATTGATCTACAGTGATGTACAGAATATGTTTAACATGGACTTCTTTATGGCAACAAATCTTGGGGGAGAAGAAGTGCAATTCTCTGGACCAGAAATTTCATCAAATCATTGAACAAGGAGCTAAGATTATAAACCTATACTATTTATTCTAAGTGTTTACACCGAAGTTACTAATAGACATGATATACAGTAAAATGACATGGACTAATATTATTCAAGTCTCTGGCAATACACAATACATATTGCAAGTGAATAGTGCAGTGATGGCCCTATCACTGCCCCTACCATGTGTTTTTGACACACAGCCCAGCTAAAATACAAAGACAGAATATCCAAGAAAATGTACACAGTCCCTTAAACCTTCAAAGAATATGCATGTACCTGACTCTATGCATTGCATGGACACACCTTGCTAGTACATGCATGCAAAGTAAATATTATACATGTATGACTATCCTAGCACTAACTTAAACAACTAACCTGTTGCCGAAGGCTTGTATAGTACCTCATTGGACTGGTGCATGGCAGTAGCAGTACTAGCTGAGACAGAAACAAGCAATGGTCCCAGGTGAGTAGGGTTGAAAGTGGTTTTATCTATTGTATAGGTATATCTTGTTCCGTTAACCTTTAGTCTTTTATGAGTTGTAGGTACAAAGAGATTCCTAGTGGAGTGATCAGGAAGGGCTTGCTGATAGTCAATGGAGATAAACTGAAAGGCAGTACCAGCTTTCTCTGTAGACCATGATATGAGCAGTGATGCATTTGCATCTGTTACTGTGAGATTACTCAGTACACCTGCATGAGGAAATGGTGACGAATATATAATATACACTTATGCTTTTGGATAAGCTTTATCTTTGGACAGATAACACATGTCACAATCTTTTCATCAAACAATCTTTTAATTGTACAACGTTGCGCCCACTTGGGTTTCTTCAGGTACACTCAACTAAAAACTAGTAAACTGATGTCCAAATCGATCTAGCATGTCGAAAAATTTCTACAACCATACCCTTATGCATGCTTGAAATTCAATGTGCATGATAATCAACATATAAAAGCACACACACACACACACACACACACACACACACACACACACACACACACACACACACACACACACACACACACACACACACACAAGCAAGCACACATGCATGAACACATGCACACGCACAGCAGTAACGCGCGCACGCACGCACACACACACACACACACACACACACACACACACACACACACACACACACACACACACACACACAAGTACACACATAAAATTCACATCCATGCACACAGGCATAAACACACATGTATATACACACCCTAATTGGTAAGCAGACATGCACATGTATGCATACATGCCTGGGCACACATGCACACACAACACATACACACACACACACGCTCATGAACAAACACATAAACACATACATGTACAATTCAGTGTTGCAGTAATTGTAATTAGTAATTGCAATTAATTATGAAGATGTACGATCGCCTCTAATGGTAATGCAATTGCAATGGAGCTTTCGTTGTCTCAGTATAGTCATAATGGCAATAAAAATTTGAATCACATTATATACCACACAACTATCATGGTGGATGTATATGTATTATACATCTGTGAATATATTTCTCCTCCCAAGGGAATAGATTTTAGATAGTTTGAGGCTACTTCATGTGCTACAATTAATACAGTGACTTGTTGGTTATAATTAGGCAAAGTTAAGTATATCAGTCACATTCTTTAATCACTACAAATAAGATATCTTAGTAAGTGTATTAACTTTTGTGAACATCCAGGAACACATCTGCAAGTAATTAGTAATTATTGTAATGCAGATGTATTTACACGCATACACACATGCACGCATACACACATGCACGCACGCACACACGCACGCACACACACACACACACACACACACACACACACACACACACACACACACACACACACACACACACACACACACACATGCATGCACAAACACATGCACATACACATGCATGCATGTATATAAGCACACACATACATACACACATACACACATGCCCACTCAGATACACATCAGTGTTTGGGGTCACTACTTTTGAAAAGTAGTTTAATTTAGATATTATGTATTACAATGAAACCTTGTAATGCATTATACAGTTGCATACTCAATATGAATGATAAATTTTAAGTAACTAGTAATAATACTATTCTATTTACTCCCGAAAACTACCTCCAAATGGCATCTGAGTGAAAAATATAACCCTCCCAGAAGGTGAACATAAATGTAGAATTGAATATAGTGTCAGACTGTCTCCTAAACAAAATTGTAGATTTCACAACTAAGACAATATCTGCTGGCAAACTGCAGATGTAGTGCAGCCCTGAGTACTAGTAATGTGACCATTTAGTTAACAATTCTGTACCCACCTTCATTACAGAAGCTTTGTTCTCACTAATTATCATTATTATAGTCAATGTGGTAGTGGGTTACTTTCACTACAGAGTTAATTTGTAATATATTACTAGTCACAAGATAGATAATATTTAGCTGTTACTTAATTCTTGCAAAGTATTATTATTACTTTGGTAATTAGTTACCCCAGCACTGTACACACACACACACACACACACACACACACACACACACACACACACACACACACACACACACACATACACACACTCACATGCATGCACAGACACAAGCACACACACTCACACACACAGCACAATACTATACATTTATTATGTATGTAGACTAAAACACAATAGGCACAATGCAACATATCACTAATGTTCACCTTCCAGTGGTAACTGGCCCACAACCACAATAGACAGAAGAGACAAAGCCACAAACAGTCCCAGCATACTGAATCTGTCAAAATGAAAACAGTAGAACTTGTTTTATACACTTGTACGTATAATGTAGGCCTGAATCAAAGTCAAAATGAAATGATATAATGTCATCAGGACAGTATGTTGTTGGTGTGCCAAGGTAGAAACAAGGTAAGAAGTATCTACTTTACAGTGATGTGCTAAACCAAGTACTTACCAAGTGAGTTCCACTGTATATGGACCAACTACTAGTTCCAAATGAAACAGTCTCTCAGGTAATTTCCAGTTGTTGAAGATGACCAGTCAAATATCAGCTACACTCCTGATTTGGTGTAAGTGATAATTGTGCTCTCTTCTACTGACTAATATACACCACTCAGACTGCATGTGATATTTATATAGAAACCATACTGACATTGTGGTTTGTGGGAATAACATTGGAGATTGGCTCAAATTTCTAAACCCTCACAAAGTGAAAATACCTTCACCAAATATGCACATATCTATAGGTGGACATGTATATGAAAGCCTCTTCCTTCAGGAACCAAACATGGATGTGAGCCGCTCAGCTAGACAGCATTGAATGATGTCATATGCAACAGAAGCCTTACAAGGTGGGAGCATTCTAGAGATAATCAATAATCAGTGTCATAATGGACACTTGACTAATGATGTCAAAGATTTGGCCTATGGCTTGTCTATAATATTATATGCATGCTGATGTTTGTGAGCTCTGAGCGCACACAAGGGTATCCTGAATAATTTGTATAACTAGATGTATGCATATATAGTACTCACAAAATGGTGCTAAATTTCAAAGCAAAGGGAGGTCAGAAGGTCAAAAGATCAGCTTGGCTATGGATGGTCCTTGAAGAATATAATTTTCTCATTGCTGCTGTGGACAACCATATCATATACTGACTGTCATACCTATCTGGAGGCTTACCCTTGTAAGGACATACATATAGAGGTCAAAGACAACATAGCAGAACTATACTCTCAGAGGTTTGCCATGGAGTCTACAGAGCCTCACTTACAGCCTATACCAGCCAACTCCAATTTCCATTGTCTTCTGAAAAGAGATTACAAAACTGGACATTGCCATGTATGCATTTTGGGGAGGAAAATTCGAAAAGGCATTTATTGATACATAACTCAAGTGCCACATGTACGGAGGAAAGTTAACATGAAAAGGAAAGTAGAGGCACTATATATGAAACCAGCTAGAGTCAGAGACATTGAGTATTCCAGTTGCATGCCTCCAGTGATGTCTACAACAGGAAGAATGGAGTAAGTGGCAAACAACTTTCCCCAAAGATTGGCTTCCATAATTAGCAAAAGAATGGCGCATACCCTATACAACAGAGCAATCATTGTAATCAGATGCAAGCAGCTTAGCTGAATTTTGCTCTCAGTGAATCAGCTTTCATGTCCATCAGAGGATTCCAATCATCTCAATGCCATCCTTCCAGAGATCCTCTTTGCACACCCAGATTGCTGAAGACCACTTGCAAGACATTTAACTTAGTATCTATATATGGTTACACCTGCATGAGTGTACATATCTATGATAACTATCTATGACATATACAGTGAAGCCTGTTATTTAGGATACTTGAAATCTGAACACCTGTATAAACAGGATATTAAGTTATGGTCACAAATTCTCATAAATATATGAATGACATATGGGAGCAACCTGGCAAACCAGCACACCTCTATAATCAGGACACGTTTTAGTGATCCCCTAGGAGTCCACATTATACAGGTTCCACTATATTCATTTATTATTGCACGTTATTATATATTTTAATATCACTTGGCTAAATATGAAATAGAACAAAACATCACCTGCATATGACCGTCACATAGCATTACATGTTGCCACAGATGGCTGACCTACTCGCAGCCCCCCAAACAAAAAGTCACAACCCTGCCTAAACCAAAGACAAATTTCCATAAACAATAAGTCGTCCCAAAGCTTAGCACTTAGTCCCAATTGCTTAGTTGTGTACATAAATGCATTGAGTATCTATAGTAGCAGAAAGTGCATGGGTTTTGTATGTCTCTTCATTGCTAAGCTTTAGTTGGCCCATTGGAATGCATCTCTTGCCGGTAGTGGCTACGGTAAATATTGACAAGTATCTTCCAAGTAATTTGAGTCCAAAGTAACCTGAAACGGGCTTAAAAGGAACACTTTTACCCAATAATTAATCAAATGCATGGGTAGCTCCAACCATATCCGCTAAGACAATGTAAATAGAAAACTTGCAACACTCATATTTATCATTTGTGTCAAGTGAGTAGGTATTATAGCAACATTATTGCAATCCAGTGACATATGTCTATAAATGGCAGCAGCCTAAAGCTGATAAAAATATTACCATGGCATACAGTATTATTTTACAAAGGAGGGAACTCCATTAGCATAAAAGCATAAACAGGGACCCAAACAGACAAAACAAAATTTACACATGTATGCATGTATAACAATTATTATGATGAACATAAAAATGATTGTATAACTAATATTATTTCCCAATGTCATTACAATTAGTGATCAATGCAATACCGATAATTACCTAATAGTAATACTGTATAGCCTTTTTGAAACTCATAACGACCTCGCCTAAACCTTTGGATATTTAATGTGAATAGTAATCTGGTTCTGCTCTGTACCTGCAAATAAAAAAATCAGCAAGATAGTCAGATCTGGGATGTACCAAGTAGGTATTATTAGCTCTTCGAGTACTCAAAACCCATTTGTCCTAAATACTTCCAGCATTTGTCCTGAACACTTCCAACCAATAGATGAGGTACCTGCCATGGAGTATCTTTCAGCATTTTGGTTTGTAACAACTACATTTTCTGCATGTGTCATGATCATATAACATTTGCCATCCTTCCCAACCTCTCCCTCACATCCATGAAAGGATCTAGCTAGTCTTTCTTATGTTTCTAGCTTGACCTGATCAGCTTTGGTACATTCTGTCCATGTAACAAAGCATAGTTTAGATGAGGTGTGTGTTTTAGGCTTGTAAATGAATACTGGGACTGTATCAATTCGAAAATGCACACGAAAGCAGATAAGATATCGCTCATTATAATTGGGACAATGTCATGTGAACAGCAAATCCATATACATTTTAAAGGAGTCACGTGACAGATAAGCTACACAAAACCATTTTGGGAACACAAACTGGTTTGAAAATTGAGGAAACCAGCTACCTTCATAGTATTGAGTATGTTGTTTATATTAGACTTGTGTTATATATATATACGTCTATCAGCTATTGATAGCACTTTAAATGATTGCTTTTTCCTGTGAAGAAGAGTTCCGCAATTCCTCTAATCCAAATAACACAAAAATTTAAAATGTGTACAGTATATAGAGTAGAATATTGATTGGGGTCCTCCCACTAGACTCTAAAAGACACTTGCATGTGGCAGTGCCGGAAGGTGCCTCAAGCCGGTTGTGATTGTCTATCTAGCTTGTCATCCTTGGCATGCTACCCCAGTAGGAAAAGTCCTCTTTATAGCCATTCTCACTGCAGTGCCCAACATATTATCCTTAACTATTGCTCTATCAGCCTCTCCCAAGGCAGGTACATTTACTACCATGATTTGGTTCCAGCCCAACTACTACTCTTCCTACAAGAGTTCATCCTGTTAGCCAAGTTTTTACTGATCTTCCAGATCACAGGACAGTGGAATCCCCACCTATCACTGTCCCGCCATCGCTGACCAGTACCCAACCTGATAATGTTGTTATACAAGACAAGGTCATCCCAATCCTCTGGCTAACTGTACTATATGGAACTCCTCCTCAGGCTCTAACATCATCAATGCAAGGAACAGAAAACAAAGCAAAGCAGTTACCAGCTTCTAGCCTCTGACCTTACCACCAAGGGTTTCATGGTAATACTGCTGACCATTGAAACTTGTTGCCTGGGTCTTGACACTGGCCAAGCCTAATTATAATCCAATTTGGTTAAATTTGTTTAAGTGTGTACATGGGTGAATTAAGCTAGTGGGCTCCAGTAAGGAATGATCATTAATTGCTAGAATTATACAGTGTAGTGCTAAATTCAGGTGCAACTGTCGAGCTGAAGGGGCGCTATACACTGACTCCAATCCTTGGGGCTCTTGTGACACCCTAATACAGGGGTGTTAATAAGGCACCTAGCTGACACCACTTAGGATGCAACTCCTAAACATTAATCCCAACACCCCATTATTACACATGCACACATATGTACACATATTCATGTGTGCATGTGTGTGCATGTGTATGTATGTGTGTAGACATGTATGTATATACATGTGGGTGAGTAGATGGTGGTTGGACATGCGTTTGTGCATGCACATGTGTGTATGTGTGTGTATGTGTGTGCATAACAATCACTAAGGTGTTGAAATTTTACAGGCATAATGTGGGAATAATTGATCAGAGATTTTATATTGGCATACCCAATGCTGCAGGGGGTTTCAGATAGGTGGCCAATAGCTGAACTGTTATATACTCTGGGTACTATTAGGGAGTGTATTTTGTCTAGTGAGTCTGTCAGGACAAGCAATAGTGTTGAAATTCTTGTAAGTACAGAACTAAAAACTGATTGCGGTTTATACCAAAATTATGAAAATGTGTACTAACATGGTGACTAAGAGACAAATTGTTAACTGATCATGAGCTATCAATAGTCCAAACATTCAGCATTGCAGAAGGTATCACTGTTCAAAAGGCATGCATGATCCCTTTAAAATGTCCCATTTCTTCACACAGGACCAAAGGGGTTTGCCTGGCTACATGAGACTAGCTCACAACTACATTATAATTTATGCAATCAATTATTTCATCCATATTCTCATTCCCATTCAATTTCAATGTCCTTTCCTTTTAGCAAGGTTTTGAACTTTGTTCACAACTAGTTATATATCAAAGAAAGTTATCAGTAAATTAAATATTGTGTGTGGTAGTTTACATTTAATCTGTATTGAAATAATTTATTCAATAATCAACTAAAAGTCAGTAACAGAACAAGATGCATATCAATATAATATTATCATATTACATTGGGCTTCTATTTATATACTTCATACATTTTGATTACATGTGAGTTTCAGTGTTGGAGGACATAAGACTTTTTTGTTCTTGTTTATTCGGGTACGTCTGTAGCGGATATTTGAGCAATGATAATGATATGTTTCCAAAATGGAGCATGGATTCAACACACAGAAGTTCAACTTTGTTTGAAATGCCCACATTAGTTTATTTTCAGCCCCCCAAGAGCCAAGTTGATAATCCAGTTCATTCAGCACGTTACCAGGAATGGGTGCACTCAGGTGCAAAACAAACGTGTCATGTGATGCAATATATGGTGCAGCGCACACAGCTTGACTTTCGGAACAGTTACCCTCTGGTGCATGTTGTCTGGTAAGGGCATACATGATTCTTTGCTCCAGCATTGCTGTGTGGTTGAGTTTATCAAACCCACTTCCAATATAAATGTCTCCATTTGAAAATATGACAGTTTTATTCACGAAATTGTCATTTATATATTGGAAGATTTCTTTCATTGTTGGTGGTCTTCTGTTATTGTAAATAATAATATTTTGGTCTTGTATCTCTTCTTTCTTCAAGAATTCCTCCATACGTTTCTCATTTGCTGCAATTATGTGCATGCTGACCACCAGTGGATGCTGTAAATTCCTACGCATAGCATAGATTTCTTCCTTTGCTCTGACATGTGTTTGGGAGTTGGTATCTTCCCACAGAGCCAAATTTATACTGTGATGATAAGACACCAAACGGAAGCCATTGTCCGGAGAGACCACCCCAGAAAAGATAGGAGGCAGTGCCCAGTCAGTACTCCTCATCCTGAAGTTGAACACTGCAATTCCAAGAGTGAGTAGGATAGTAGACACCTGAAAGGCCATAATAAGATAAACTATCTTCATGATCTTTGGCTGCATCAATATAAAACAAACCAGCATACAATTTGAGTTACAGACGTGTGGGGCTGCTGCCCTACACACCATATATTATGAAAATACTCATACTATACAGAAGCACATGCACATGTACACACACACACATGCATGCACACAAACACACATGCACACACACAACATACACTTACCCACAGCACGCATGTATGCACACACGCATGCACACACGCACGCACCGTCACACACACACACACACACACACACACACACACACACACACACACACACACACACACACACACACACACACACACACACACACACACACACACACACACACACACACACACACACACACACACACACACACACACACACACACACACACACACACACACACACACACACACACACACACACACACACACACACACACACACACACACACACACACACACACACACACACACACACACACACACACACACACACACACACACACACACACACACACACACACACACACACACACACACACACACACACACACACACACACACACACACACACACACACACACACACACACACACACACACACACACACACACACACACACACACACACACACTATATATATATATATATATATATATATATATATATATATATATATATATATATATATATATATATATATATATATACAGTGGACTCCACTTATAAAGAATCCTCTTATAAAGAATTTCTACTTATAAAGAACAATTTGTCAAGTCCAAGTTTGTGTGCATACATTTTTCCTCTGTTACAACAAACAAACTCCTGTTATAAAGAACTTGTCACTGCTGCCAGTGACTTTCAAATGAGGTTTGAAGTGGATTTTGTGCTCTTAGAGACATGGAAGTGCACAGGCTAGTCAAAAAAACAACACAAAAAACTAAAATTGAGGTTCACTATGGCCATTATTGTGAATTATGGCACATATTTTCTTCTATAAATTTATAATGATGTAGTATTCACACTCTGTAATACATCAACATACACTTCTTTTACTAAGAACTCCTGTTATAAAGAACAAATTCTTCCAGATTTCATGGTTCTTTATATCAGGAGTCAACTCTATATATATGCTATATACAATATTACATAGAGCTGATAGTTCTATAGAGTGTAAATAGCCTGTATATCTCAGGTATTTCTTCCATCTTTTTGACAAAATCAGTTCACTGTCCTATAGTTTCTGCTACTAGTAGTTTGATCAAGCTAATTTATCATATCTCACATCCTCCACCTCAACATGTGGAAGATATATACCCATCTAACTGCTCACCTTATAGGCTTGGATTCTCCATTGAAGTAAGGCACTAGTAGTTTATGCTGTGGAACATTTGTCCATCAGTATATGTAGCCTTCAGTGTATTAGTTAACCCTTTAGCCTTAAGTATATTCAAGTATGATCAGCTTGTAATCAATTGCAATGAATATTGTTAACAATTATAAATTACTAATACAGTAGTACCTCTTTTTAGAGACCACCCTAGCTTAGGGACAGGTGAAAGGTGATCTTTGATGAGGGGGGATTTAGTATGGGACACAATTATGTGCACTTGTACTCAAAAGAGGTGGTCTTTCACGAGGGTGCATGGTCTCTCAAAAGAGGTACTATTATATTACAGCAGCCATTGGAGCTTTGTATAATGATGCTTGTTCCATGTGAACTTCATTTGACCTCTTCGTGTAGCAAAACAACTATGAGCCAATCATGAACAGGACATTAGAGTGGCCATTTCAATCAAGCCAAAGAATAAACACTACAGCAGTTGGTGAATACACATGCTGTGTTCTTAGACAAAAACATGTTTGTTTTGTGCAACTGTTTAAACCTGAAAATTAATGTTACAACAAACATTGAGAGCTTCATATAATGATGATGCTTGCTTGATGTGAACTTCATTGACCTCTTCATATGGCAAGACAAATACGAGCACATGAGTGACATTTCAATCTAGCCAAAGGAAAAATACCCCAGCAGATGGTGAATACACATGCTGTGCTCTTAATAAGCAAAAAACACTTGTTTTGTGTGTTGAGCACTTCAATATAATGACAGCAGGATATTGTGTAACATAACATGGCAATGACAGCAGGATGTTGCTCATGCCAAATAGGTCAGTGTGTGAAATATGGATGGCATATGTGCTCTCACCAGTAAATTGGAATCATGCACACATAATGCATGCTTCCCTCTTGCTTTCACCATAGATACTCTAACCTTGGTGTGTAGGTTAGACTATCTACACTTTAATGTGCTACCAGTGATTTATTCCTGGGTGAAATTGGCATCTGGATGAAGTCCACAATGTTTACAACTGCATGCTGACCTGAGGCGGGAGGTCTTTGCATCCAAAGTGTGGAGGTATCCGTGAGAACTTAGGTCGATCTGTTCTGGAAGTACCCCAGTTCTGCATTATCTACCCTTGATGCTATATAGACTCCACAACAATAGCCCAGAAAAGAGAAATATGTAGTGTCAAAAAGCAGTTGCAAAAAGCATTTTTCTTAGTGTGGATGCATCTGAGCCGATCCAGCAACTGAACTTAACATGTTTGGTCATGCTGATGTTTGCAACTCATTCACAGACACAAAATTGGGTCTTGGAAACAGACAGAGATAATGTACTTCAAGATGTTTGGAAAAGCCTTCAGTATCCCACCCACTGTCATTATCTGTGCACGGCATTATGTCTTTGGTGGTCTGGGTGCTACTTATACGATGGGTACTACCCATTAAGCAAGTAGTCTAACGCAGGCTTCTGCCCAGGTAATCTTCCAATAGCGGTAGTCAAGTCAATCAATTCACAGCTAACACATGTTGAGAGTACTATACTTGTAAATATATTATCTTCAACCAAAAACATCAAAAGGTTTTTCCAATAAGGTAATAAGTCTAAACATAAGGCTAATGAAGTGTTTCAATCCCCGAACTTGAAGAGGTTCAGAGAGAATACTTCATTACATTGTAGCTTCAAAATTTAATGCTCTGATCTCCAAAAAGTTAGAGATGGTTGATCAAGAATTTTGCCGGTTGGACCCTCCAATCAGTGTAGGCAGAACCCTGGAAAAGTTGCAAGGTAACTGATGTGAGAATAAATAGTCTATATAGACTGTGGTAAATAACTTGACTTATTTTTTTAAGTCTAATTAAAAGTACAATAATAGGAAACAAAATGAGGATAATGCATGTAAAGAGAGAACAAAGGACAATTAACTATTTGATACATACTTGCCCAATTTGTGTGGTACAAACAATTCAATACATTCATCTCTAACATTATTCTACTTTTTTGTATCAAGGAGCAATATGAAGTTCAACACAATGTCTTTAATAAGTTTGCACAATTTTATTTCTCAATTCCTACAGTACTTATACTTCGTCTAGGTTATTTAATTCATATTAAATTTCATATACTTATTCTAATTACAGTTAACAATCTAGAATTATTATTTTCATATTACCTTACTTTTTTTCTTCCCCATTCAATTGTGGAAGTCAAATATAGTGACTGTCTTGGTCTGTCTTGCTGTGGAACATTGTATGCATGTCAACAGGTATAATAGTGGGAAGTTTTAAGTTATCTATCAAAGCTAGCTACTACAACTGTTATGTTAGAAATGTGGCCTGGATAGCACCAAACCTGGATGGCTAGAGAAAGATGCAGCTTATGGGAAGATGGAAGACTTGATATTCAGAGAAGATTCTGGTGCTGAAAGAGCTGTAACAGTTGTCAGTTTAGCCATGCAGCCAGTGTTATGGAGGTAAGATCTAGAGTATTGTCCTGCATGAACATTGTGATTTCATTTTTCCATAGGTATGCTTAGAAAGAGTAAGGGCTAAATACTGAGAGTCACTGCAGTCTTGCATGACCTGTTTCATTGAAACAGCCTAAAGACAATACAGGTACTCAGCGGGTCGGAAGACAACATTATATACTGCACTGAACAATTTTATTTCTGTTTAATATATGTGTACAGGATGCATCATGCACTCATCTCTGGCCATTGTCTCCTCAACGAAGCAATTAAGCATGCAAAAACACAGACTTGAACTTAAAATTGTTTGCTATACATAGCATGATGTGTGCCTGCTGTCTACTCAATACATTTTTTTATAATATTTTATACTTCGTTGTTTGGGTTATAGGTCCAGGTGTTTCGCAGCAGCCAGACCAGCTCAAGCAAATTAGACTCTTTGTCGATCTGACATTTTCTTCACTTTACATCTTTCTGCCATACTATGTCTCCGTGGAAATCCCACCAACACGGGGACAAAGAAGGTGCCCTGAATTAAGCAGGCCACAAGTTGGGGATTATTGGATCTACCACTTCCAAGCAAGGCACCTCTACTGCAAGTATGTAATAGACACTTCATGCTCTGGTTATGGTTTACATGCATCATGTTTCAGCTGTCTGTTGTAGGTATACATAAGGCCGTGCAAAAAAAAATAAAAACCCTGGTGGCCTGGTCAATTTTCAAAGATGTCCAAGACCAGAAACATATTATTAACTTTGTGTGGCCTAATTCACAATAGTGACATTTCTGACAATGAGGCTGGGCTTCTTGAGTTTGCTGGCAGGCTCCTCAACTTCAGGGTGTCAATCAGTGAATATAAGGCAGCACTTTCCCAGCCACACATAGCCATGTACATTCATTGCTGTTTCAATTACATAGATATGATAATGCATGACTACAATTATTAATACTACATGCAATATTTTGATTATAATTTCAGAGAAACCATTGAAAGTGAGCAACATACAAAAGAGGCTGCATCCCAGTCTGTGTCATGGGGGCCACCTAAGAAGTCCCTCCGGTCAAATTCAATGTAGATGACTCTGGCCAGCACAAATACCTATAACTACTATTTCACACAATGACCATTTTATTGCTCAGCCATTATGCGTAAACATTGCAAGGGTACCACATGTTTATCTATCATTGCTACTGTACATCAAAAATTATATATCACCATAGATGCTCGACAGAGGTTTTTAAGATTATGGACAGGGGTTTTAAAGACTACAAACAGCAGACAATCTGCTATAATCTGGGAGTTGTCAGAGTAACTCTGGCTGTCAGGGATATTCTAACGGAGGGTTTGAAGAGAACAGATGGCTGACAATCCATAGTTATCCAGGGATTGTCAGAGTAGCTCTGACTGTCTAGGTAACCTGACAGACAGCTTGAAGTGTAAGATCGGCTGACAATTCCTGGTTGTCTGGAGATTGCCAGGAATATGGTCAAAGCGTCAGGATATTTTAAGTCTAAATTTCATGACACTCCATGGATTGCTATGGATTGTCTCAGTTATAATGGTTTTCCTGACAAACTATAACTTGTTCTGCCCACACTGGACATGAGTGCATGTATAGTTGTGCTAAATACAGGGCACATTGTGTGGATACATCACGCAAAATCCCAAACAAATATGTTTTAAATTTAGCAAATCAGATGTTCTGATTTAGCTATTGGTAAAAACAAAAAATTCTCACATGCACAGTGCACCAATACACCTTCCAACTACAGTTAATAATCGGTATTAGGACTACAATCTTTTGGATTACATAGGCTATAGTACAGACAAAGGAAATAAGACGTGTTAGGGAGAATGAAATTCATTTGACGTAAGGAAGTAGGACCATCTCAGTCATCATCATCACGTTTAAGAGAGTCCAGACGTGACTGGAGGTCATCCGTGTCCAACCCTGCAGCAACAACTTGTTTCTTCTGCCCTTCTTGCTGAATTTTTGGTTTGTCTAGACCAGGAGTGATACTTGACAGCTCCAGATCAAGAGAGATACCAAGCTCATCTGGAAGAAAAGTGAATTGGAGGTTAAAACACAAACACACAGAATATAGACACAAGCTCTAATACAGTTCGTACATGCACATGCACACAAACAGCACCACATATTACATACACATCACACACAGCACATACACTTCACACACAAAGCATTGGTATCACACTGCATAAATACATACATGCATTACACGTTCATACATAGAATACATGCACAATAAGTGAAATGTTGTGTGGGTGTTATCAAAGGATGCACTAAACACACATTCCTGATGTAAGCGCACTTCCTTTGGATGTGTGCACGGTGCAAGCCTTTGTAATCTATTCACACTTCTAATACTAATTACGTAGTAGTCTATAGTGCACAGTTGCCATTATCCTGGTTTACTTCTATTTTATTTGGTATTGAGTTACTCATCTGCATCTATCACAATTTTGATATACACTGTACCAGTTCTACCAAATCTACCCACTCAGTCTCTGAACAAAGAAGGAATGACTCCACTTAAAGTTAAAAAATGGTGTAAGCCAAAAAATTTTAGGAGGGTGGCCCGCCATGCCTAACAGGGCTGGTGAGAACACTGTACACATATACCGTACTTGACCATATAAAGGCTGGGTTCGTTCAATAGCCAGGGGTAAAAGCAGCCCTAGGAAATAATGGCCGGGTCTCAAATTAACACCGAGTCTCAGTAAACAAAATGGCCACATTGATTTTATTGAGGAACAACGCATAGTCCATTATTGTCGATTGTAAAACATCTGCACTGACTGCTGCCAAATGATTCCAACAACTTCCCGCTGCAACGGGACAGACTTCGGATTTTTATCATAAGCAGTAAGATGGCCCTATTCCATGGGTTCTTATTTGATTGAGCCCAGTTATTTGTCCTGGTGGTGCGTTAGTATATGATTATATAGGGACTGCAGGTGAGTTTATCATAAAGGAATTGTGAAAGTTCTTAGGTTCCAATAAAAGCCCTGCTCATTTAATGGCCAGGTCAAAAGTGCTAGTAAGAAATAAAAGCCTGGGCCATCATGCGGTCAAATACACACACACACACACACACACACACACACACACACACACACACACACACACACATACACACACAACCCACCAAGAACTTGGCCAACTATAGCATCTGTTTCCTCCTCATCATCCTCTTCACCTATGACATCATCAATTGTGTCTGACATCATCTCTTCCTTCAAGTCCATGATCTCAGACTCCCTTTCAAACTCCATCATAATCTTTTGCATTTGGGGGAGCTTTATCTTGTTGTTGAGACGATGCAGGGCCTTCGTCACACCTACACATAGGAGAAATAGAGACCATTGGACTAAAACATAATCTACACATATGTACATGCACACACATGTACACACACATTACCACTCGATACACCCATACATACATGAATGTAAAATAAATCTAGACACAAAGGATGCATTTTAGTTATGAAGAAATAGTATGTGCATGTGAAGGGGGATGGGTGGGTGTGTAGTTATCTCACACATTTTGATCACAATCTAGGAGCTACACGTACGTATGTATAAGCTTATAGCTACATACGTACGTGGGGAAAATGTCCATCGATGCGGGGCAGATTCTAAATAGAATCTTTTTTAGTGACTTAATACATGTGTATACATTCAATACACATGATACAATATTGATGTGAGTACATAATCAAAAAGGTTTCTTCTATAGCAAGTTCACAATAACTCTATTCCATGGGAGAATAAAGGCTACTTTTTCTATTCCTGGCAACTAAATTAAGAATACAGCGAGTAGAATTTGGTAAGAGGCAAACATTTTTAAACATTGTGACAAAATGCTCAATAGTTAACTTCATATACGTACGTACTTATCACCTTGAAGAAAAAAATAGTACTTGTGGGTGGTTGCGTGTGTGCACATATATACACAATGTGTGTGTGTGTGTGTTTGTATGTGTGATCATAAATTAAATTGTCAAAATAATGATCATTAAAAATGTGTACAATTCAGTATGTACACACTGTAACTAGTACATGCCCAAATACACGATAAGGCCAAATACAGTACTGGTATACCAACCTTTCATAGCATTAGCCATTGCAGCTTGTGACCTGAGTGTCTGTATCTTGAGGGATACAGCCTGGATGTTTGCCCTCATCAAAATAAACTTCTTCACGAATGAACGTGTGCGTACCAGGTCTACAAGAAAACAAGAACAAGTAAAAAGGTGAATACAAACACAATTCAGATGCATTACAATGCAATCCCTGTATATACAGTCCAAACTGGATAAGTTGAATCCCCAACATCCCAAGACAATACATTGAAAATACCACAGAGGTATCTATATATTTTCGTGAAATCCTGTAGAAAGTCTGATATCAAAATTCTAGATTTTAGAAAAGGCACAAATTTGCAGGTTGCCTTACACACAAAAATAAAAATTATTATGGCTATATTATATAAAAGATACTGTAGCTACACACCTGTAGGGCAGCAGTGAGCATGTGAAAGAACATGCCAAATGACGTGCCAACCTGTGCACACTGCTTATTAGTTAGCCATTTGTTTTTCCCCGAATCCGTGACTTCATCCTGGCATCTTGTTTCTCTACCGACAAGACTTCAATGTTTGTTTGCCAAATACAAGTGGTGGGAGCTTCTCTTCCTCTTCTTGGTCCTCTTTCTGCTGAAAGCAGAAAGAGGACCAGTAGGATCGGGAAGTATGGCTTTTGACTAGTTCGAGGTAGCACAATAGTGCCTTAATGGTAGATTTTAGAACTCGAAAACAACAACAAGAACAGAACGACAATGAAGCCCACCAATGCAAGGTTCAATATATACTATAAGATAAATTATGTACTTCAAAAATTCACAAGTACGTATAATTTTTTGCGTATCAGGAACAAACCACAAATAAAGACAACATTTATTGCACACAAAAATAAATACCCTTATGGTACATACATGCTTCAGAACAATGCAATCAACAATACTTCAGAACAATGCAAACAAAAACTTTCCCTTCTATTCCTACAATTTTTACTTATTTCGTAATTTATCTATTCCTACAATTTTTACCTATTTCATAATAGTTCAGCCTTGCTTTACATTTCCATGACCATAATGAAAGGGGGGCCTATTTTGTCCTGGTAGGGCCACAAACAGCAACTGAATCAGGCCACAGAATTAGGCCCCATGGGACCCAAAACAACAAATTTGGCCCCATAGGGCATAATGTAGGGGGGTCCGAATTTTGCATGACAGGTACAGTACACAAACATAGTACATGGTTCTTATTGAATATCAATCATGGTGGTTGAGGACAGAGAGTTGGAGGGCTAACCTTTAGCCATAATTTTGACGGCTTCCATCTGCCCTGTCTTGGCCATTTTCTTGATGTCTCCAATCAGCTTCTTCTCCTGGCGTTCCAGAGCAGCTCTTTCTCTATCAAGCTCTCTTATCACCTGCACATATGTATAAGGTGACCGTACCACTGAACAACAGTGCTAAAGTGGAGTAATGACTAACAAGTGATTCGAGTTTTAAAACTTGAGGGTTGCCTATGGCAATATTTTAATCTTCACAAATAACCCAAAAACACTTCAATAATGGAAAAGGAGCAAAGACACAAGCTCATCAAAATACAGAGTAACCTGTCCATTGCGGTCACCATCAAGACATAGCTTCCCTGGCTGTTTTACACAGGTGGCTGCATTGCCAGGGCTTTCATTAATATTCATTACCGGAAAGCTATGAATATTAATGAAATGCTGTCAAAAGCAAAATGGATAACATTACTAGGCTTTCAGCTAAACATCGTTTTTTTATGCAATTTGGGAATACAGGGATACCGTACGCGCTCTAATTTTCGCGGGCCTAAACTTTCGCGGATTTCGCAAATTCACGGGTTATCGCGTTTTTATTTTCGCGGGTCCCCACCCAGTGCCTCTGTTTTTTTTGTTCAAGTTAACTAGTGATAGACCTGAGTAGACCCTAGATCGCAATTAGCACTCTAAAGTTTTAATGATTGTCAAGCCAAACAGGCCGGGCAATGACACAGACACGTGAGCGGTTTCTTCCTCTGAATTGTTGCATATATCTTTTCTAACAGCATCTGCCATGCTTGATGGAATAACTTGCTCCAAATCTGGAAAGTCCAGACGCTTGCGAACCAAAAACGAACGAATCGGGTGACTTTCTTCAAGCCGGCACCGTCAGGTAGCTACAGGTACATGCGAACGCAAACGAAGACAGAATAAAGGCAGCGGACAAGCCTATACCTTCTTTCACACCTATATTAGGTATATTATCAAGGATCTAATAAGAATACAACAAGGCGTCGACAGCGCTGCCCGCTGTTCAGCGACAGCCATTTTATATCACTGCGACGGCCATTTTATATCACTGCGTAAGATTTCAAACTTTTCGCTGATTTAAACTTTCGCGGATGGCTTCCAATCCGCGAAAGTTTAGGCCCGCGAAAATTAGAGCGCGTACGGTATTTAGATATTTCAAGCTTGAAATATGATAAAGGCTGTTTAATAGACACACTCTAGTAAGTATGAATGACATTGTGGAAGTCTTTGGCTCTTTTTCCGCTACCTTGTTTCTTGTCCAAGAAGACTAGACATAGATTTGAATCTCACTTTTATCAGCATTTAAAAGTAATTTTGCTTCAATGACTATATAAGACAGTGTAAAATGTTACTTAGTGCTTGAAAAGGGTGACCGTAGGCAGGTGGCCAGATTAATTGTGTTTTAATTTATGGAAATACACAGCTGTTTGTTTGGGACTGGAAGTCGGCGACCGTTTTTGGCAGTTGGCTGCTGACACAGATTCCACTGTACATATAACCACCACATTGAGTATTACCTTAATGCCCACCATTGGTTGACATATACAGGCCCATATGCAGGAATTTCACAAGGGGGGGTTCCATGAGCAAACTTGAGATATGATTTTCAAAAGGCGGTTAATTTTTTTTGGTTGCTTCATCTCTTCAACAATAGTTTTAGGATGAATTTTGTTGTAGTTTCATGCAGTATTTGGCCACCCACCGGGCCTAAAACGGCAGATAACGCAGGTGCCGAAATGGTTCCACTCTGCCGAAAATGCCCCCCCCCCCCCCTTGGAATTTGCAGAAGTAGAGTGATTGCTGTGAACAGAACAATCGAAACAGGAAGGAATCGAACAAAATCAAAAGAAATTTGAAGCGATAGTAATGTCTGAAACGAAGGACGAAAATCGAACTGAAGAAGACGAAATTCTTGTTGAAGCAATTCAGTATGCTGTTGCTTGCTCTCAAGACACTGCTTGCCGCTATCCAGCGAAGGAAAGCTCCAAGAACTCACAAGAGAGTATAAAAGATCTTCATCGACAACGGTCAATTATATATCAAATTTAAAGAAGAGCGATTCGTTTGTGAGGATTGTTCAATCCAGTGTACAACAATCACAGATTCTTGCTGTGTGCTAGTCTGATGTAGCCAGACTCATCCTATAAAATGGAAGCACATAGTAAGAATTTGTGTTTGTTCAACTTCTACACTGAAGGATTGAACAATCCTCATATCTTAAAAATCCATACAAGAAGATGAAACCAATGCCGTAACCATGTGTACTGCATTGATTCATTATTACTAAGTCTTATATCACCACAATTTACTACTTTGGAGAACATTAATCTTCCTGTGTAAATAGAATTCTTTATATACGTAATTATTATCTTCCTGAGACTTCACTTGATTATTACCTCTATTATTATTCCTTACTAAGACTTCTTATCTTACCCCTACCCTTCTATTACTACAATTTTACTAACTTTATAATTTTTCAGCCTTGCTTTACATTTTCAGGACCAAAATAAAAGGGGGCTATTTTGTCCTGGTAGGGCCCAAAACAGCAACCAAATCAGGTTGAATTAGGCCCCATGGGCCAAAAACAGCAACCAAATTTGGCTCCATAGGGCCTAATTTAGGGGGGTCCGAATTTGGCATGACAGTAGCATACCATATAGCAGGAAATTTGGCAAGTATTATATTTTGGCGAATTTGTTTTCAGATGGCATTGGAGAAATTAAATTTGGCAAATTGAACATACATTCTATAAACTATTGTTATTTTCAATGATTTCTGAGTGGTTTCGTTACACGATCATAGCAAGAACATTGCTCTACCAGCATTCTTTATGTTAAAAACATGGCGGCTGAGAGAAGTATGCAGAAAATAAGTACAGAAAACATAAATTCTGTAATGATTACAGCATTGATAATTCTAAAGTTAAATGTTATGGAAAGAAGCGCTCTAAAGAGAGAGAGCAACAGAGTAGATGAGGTACAGTACGCACTCTGTCTAAATTTTATGTGGTTCTCGCAACTCATCAAAACTAGGTTAGGTTCAAGCACAAATAACGTAGAAAGGCCAGACACAGACTGCTCACATACATATGTATGAGGAGAGGGTGATGTCCTTAAGCTTGAATACGATACACATCAGGGTTTTAGCTAAAGCAGGGTAGCAGGGCGGTACCACTCTGCTTTCATCCTCCCCTGCCTATTTTACAGCGATAATGTTTAATATTGTAGCCACTTGCTTGAAATCACAGGGGATTATGAGTACAAGGGCAGAAATCCACCACTTCCATGCATGGATTAGTTAAATTTGCTTCACATTGACTTGGATAAAAAAAATTGTGGTGGATTGGGACAAGAATTCACTGTACTACAATCACTGACTGATGCTATACCTGCTATAGTGAATTTCTGGCTAGAACACTGCACATAATTGTGTGTGTGTGGGTGGGTGGGTGGGTGTGGGTGTGTGAGTGTGTGGGTGTGGGTGTGGGTGTGGGTGAGTGTGTAACCATAGGGTACATAAGTATAGGGTATCATGGTGTGACACACAAAAGTCAAGGACAAACACAGTTTTCCTTCCCAAATTGATTCAATACTAATTTATCATCACATTTGCCGGTATTCGGTTCCATCTCCATTTCTAAATAGTGTGCCCTCGTGGTGCATATCTACAATAATATGGACTTCAAAGTAATAAAAGGAAAAGAAACTATAAATGATACACTTTTGCGAACTACAACCTAATCGAAATTAAAGCTTACTTTACTCAGTCTGACGTAGCACTGGGAGCCTTTATAGTGGCCCTCCGGGCTAGTGGCATCTCCAGTTTAAAATAATGAGAACTCAACTGAAACATTTATGAAAGAATCGGCTTTCAAAGCTATTTTACCTTATTTAAAGCCCTTTGATTCTGCCTTAGAAGTTCTTCTGGGGTCTTTCTCTTTCCAAATAGCCTATCCATGCCGGATTTCGTTGGAACAAACTGTCGCTACAATCGCTAAAGAATGCTAACTAAAGTACCAAGACAAAGTCACAAGGAAATATCGATATATCACATGATGTGGATGTGACGTAGTCTACTAATTTTAGAAATTCTTTTTTCATTCCCAGCCCGGTTTCCAGTCCAAAACGTAACCATGGTAACTTCCAATCCGCGCTGCTTTGGCTCCAAGCAAACGAGAGAAAGAAGCAATGACTTCTCGGAACAGCTATGACGGGTCTTCACTGTGTCTTTGTGGGTCTGACGGCAAGGGAGCGGTATTGTTTACAGGTAATGTTAATTTTAACAGCTTTGCAGGGCGCTAAACCCGATAGACCGATTTTCAGGGAATCCAGTGATTATGAATATGGTAGAGAGTGCCCAAATTTTGAACAGTCCCTAATTCTGAACACTGCCTTTTCCTGAGCTCAAGAACTGGAGTTAGAGACATTTAAGCCTGTCATTTCTTAGCACTAATGCAGGGCATAACAGCTGCTGAAGACTGAAACCTAGATCTTTCTTCATTCACTAGGAGACACCGGTGTTCAGAATTAGGGACTGTTCAAAATTAGGATATTCTTCCTTACAATTCCATGCTATGTTGTGGAATGGTTGTTCTTTTTGCCTAACTTGTCTTTACTACACCCTTTGACGCTTATCCACAGTTCATATATTTCAGTGGAATTCGTGTGTATGCATAGATACCCATTGCTTTGGTATCTGTGGTCAGGTATATTTGTAAAGCCTGATTGTTTTGAGTATTTAAGATTAAGTATTATCTATACATCTGTCCCAGCCAAATTTAGTGTGGAATACGTTGGTAATACATAAATAATAATATTATAGTCTATTGATGGTGTGTGTACAGCAAATACTTATTAATCTGCCACCATTGGGGGGGTGCTAGGTGTCTTAGTGGACCAATGATGTGACTACAGAGCTGGGCTCTTGGATGGATCTAGGTCCATTCCCAGTGATGGTGTCCTTTGCCCTTTTTCTCACTCCCCTACCACCACCAAAAGAACTCTGAAGAATGAAGATTGTCTGCTACAGCTACCAAACTGATTAACACTGTGTGATTTGAAAATTGACCTTATAATGATTATGTACTTGTTTGCTTGTTGGTTGTTTGTTACTTGTTGCTTGTAATTATTCACTGGGTCCCCTGAAAAATGGCCATGGGCTAAGCAGGTCCCCAGTCTAAATAAGAATAATCAATTAATGAATCAATCAACCATTTGTTTTGAAGAATTTGTGCTGTTTGATGAATTGCTGGATTATCCTAATCAATGTGTGGCCTTTTCATTCTGTTCATGTACAAACTTGATGGTGGATAAAGTGGTGGTGGATTAACAAGAATTCACTGTGTGTATGAATGTGATGGGCAATAGGTATACGCATATACTGCATTTGAATTTATGCTAAGGCTGATACACAACATGCAAACATTTGTACAATCATAGATTACTACATACGTAGTTTGAGTGCCTGATAAGATAAGTCAACTTAACATGTCACTTGTGTATTTAGTCCAAATCCTAACATGAATGTGGGCAGTACAATGGTGTAGCCAGAACAAAAAGTAAGATGGCACATGTACATAGCATGCAAATGGTTTACTCTAGTTTCATGTGGCTGGACATTATCCTGATGTGTTCTCTCTTTAGTTTGAAGGAGTATGGGTCTAGTCAATATGCTAGTCTCGTACCCATATCACCTTCACAGATAGAATGAAATGGTGGCCTGCGAGAGGGTGTGGGTGCAAGACTAGTAATATGCAACAATGTTGGCACATAGCCATTAATCACATAACAGTAAATTAATATTAATTGATGCCTTTCGTCTAAGGGATATAGACTAATGGACACCTCTTTGCCAATAGAAACCTGTATTTGTAGCAACCTGATTCCAAGTGAGTACCTAAATCTTAGAGTCCCCAGCCTTAACAACTATCGTACTGAAATTTCAGGAATGATCAGGCTTACTGTATATTTACAGTGTTATCAGTAGTCAGACATTGCTGATTCTGGCTTCCTTATCTAGGACATACATACATGTAGTTCTTTGATCCGAATAATCTAGCACGAAATAACACCAACTTGGCAGCAAAGGTGCAGTGTGTTGAAAGTTGTCTTAAGTGTAACCTACGTATTTGGGACATCAAAAATACTGAATGCTGCAGCTTTGTTTCAGTACTAACATATTTGTCACCTGAAGAGCAAACAGGAGACAACATGCAGTATAACTAATCCTCAAGGGCTTTTGTACCTTGTACTTTGCAAATGCTACTGTAGCAACTGTAGCAAATATGGTCATAAAGCATACAACATAATACAGTGAAACCTCTCTAATCCAACACCTCTCTACATCAACAGCCTCTCAAACTGACACCAAATATTAGCACACACATGCACCTTTCCAATACTAAATCACCTCCTAATCTGACTTTATTTTCTAGTCCTTACTGTCATGAAAAAGATATGTGTACGTATTTCTCACCTAATTTTGGTTGTAATTTCAGCTGCATTACTAGGTTAGGTAGTTTCACAGACGGTTTTGAATTTTACCTACTTACAGAGCTACATACGTATATACCAATTTGAAAGTGAAAAAGATGATCATGTTGATTTTAACAACACGAACGAAAAGAATCAAGCTCTTCATTAACAATTCAGCTACCTGCAGCTGCCTTCGTCAGTGAACACTGACGTTTTGATCGCCAATAAAGTCTGCTGTAGGCTGCAGATGTTTGATTTGATTCACTTGGCTAGTATTGTTAGCAACTCAGGAATTTGTCTAGTCACTCCAGGTATTACCACAACAATGAAACTAATGAGAAATTGAGGTTATCGAAGTGTATGTATATTAATCCTTTCCATAATTCTCTACATCTAATTTGATTCTTGTTTCACAAATCGTTCAGGTCTGCACTGGAATCTTCCTGTTAGTTGTACTATTTGTAACCCTATGTGGCCTTATTTACATGGTTAGTCCATACTTGTGTAAGAATCTGTTATGATATCTGCCCATTGCCCTATCCCTCCCTCAGGACCTGATGGTGTGGGGGACTATAGTGTCCACATAGAGGAGCAAAGGTACATAGGACATGGAACCATGTCTCCTGAAGGCACTGCAGATGTGCAGTACTTGTGCAGAGCAGCTAAGGTGTGTGTGAGGGTGTGTGCGTGGGTGTGTGCATGTGTGAATGTCTGTGTGCACAGGGTATTTATAACCACCCATGAGAAAAATGACAAAATAGCTGTCGCTGAGAAGTTGCACATTTACTTGATGTTTTCTTCTAAATACGAATAGATGGGAGTTAAATCTGCATATCAGATTAAAGATACACATATGTTAGCTGCTACGAAGATATAAATATAGCGGTAACTCTTCTCAAAGGAAGAAAAGCAATGCTGAAAAATGCTGTTTTTTACAAACTTTGTCTTTGCCACAGGGTAAAATCATCTAGGATTTTCATGAAATTACCATCAAAAGAAGGACAAAGTAACCATACGAAAATCACTCGGGGAGCAAGTTATAACCAACATAAAGAAAGTTATAGGCAAAAAAAACTGTTTTCTGCCCTTTTAGAAGCACAAATTGTTGATAAATGTGCATGCAGTGAAGAAATACCTGATTATAACACTTTCCCCAAGCATTTTTTGTAAATTTTGACATATGCCGGACCGATAAAAACAGAAAGCACAAAGATCAGAAAAGATTTTGACCTGTGGCAAAGCTGGTGTTTCTTCAAGCTCAGAAAAACAGCCATTTTCATGACATTTCACAAATACGTAACCGCAACGTCACTAAAGTCGTCATCTCCCCCCATTCTGTTGGTATGTGAACTATAAAACGTCATCTGAAATACGCTCAATGATGCGTCAAGAACAGCTGCTAATTTGTGACGTTGAAAATAAGCCACGCCCACAATCCAAGTGAGCCACGGACGGTTATATATGCCCTGTGTGTCTGCGGGTGTGGGTGTGGGGGTGTCTGTGTGTGTATGTGTGGGTGGGTGTACGTATGTGTGTGTCTGTGTATGCCATGTATACTATATTCTTCACACTGCAGGGGACACCTCATCCTCCACCAAAGACATCACGAGTGAGTTATCAGGATGCCTATCACCTTTGCTTGTACAGTATGTACACCATTGATTTTGTGTAGTCTGATGTACCACCACATACAGCCATGAGACTGTACACACCAACAGTCAACAGTGAATGGTTGCCAGGATACAAATTTGTCAGCAGAAATACAGTGCTGATGACCTCGGGCGAAGCTAGTACATGTACCCAATCCTTTCCTAAATGTCCATTTCTAATCTATACAGTATTATACTAGATGAAGAAACAAAGCAATGAAATTGCAAAGCCTGTACATGTGATTACAATCGATTTTGTTGGCGTACATCTTGAAGAAATTGTTACCATATGTGCTCAAATTTTCACGGGATAAAACTCATGGATCACCGATTTTCAATATTTTCACGGATCCCCCTCCAATCCTTCCTTCATTTAGCTTTTCACTGACCTATACTTCAATTGTTTGTGGATGGAAGTTGTTAAAGAAAAGAGTGAAGGTACTGCAGTGCTTCTCCACGACTTCTATTCTTACGACGGCTGTCTTGGTCACTGTATAAGAAGAGTTCAGGCTAAATTTTCGCAGGCTTAAAATATTTGTGCATGGCTTCCAATCCGCAAAAAATGCGAAAATTTAGATCTACGAAAATTTGAGTGCATATGGTATCACTTTTAGGTGAATTTAAATTGAAAATGATTCTTTTAAGCATTAGACGTCTTGGTTCACTGGTTGCTATTAATTTTATTTTGCTGACTTTTGGGTAGGTTTTTACTTCCATTTTAAGCTGCCATTTTCTTCCGTGCAGTATACAGAACATCTATACAAAATTGTGCATTATGAAATACCATACGGTGGGAATGTTTTGTCCCATGAAACTTTCCCGCCGTACAGTATTAGCAGGTATAATTGTTAGCGGTTAAAGTTAGTGACTTTGAGTTTTCTCACTAATTGCACTAAAGTTCATAGCCACTAACATTTTTAGCCTTAAGGTATCAGATTTAATTTCTTTGTTTTTAGGGGCTGCCACAGGCAGCCCCTATATTGTTTTCATTTGGACTTGGTGTGTAACGCTCGTCCGATATATATATATATATATATATATATATATATATATATATATATAATATGGATTTGAAGAAAAGTCTTATAATAGAGAATTTATATAATAGTAATAGAGAAGTATGAATTTATACAGGAATGAGTTATAGGAATTGTTTTGAAAACAATTGCCAAATATGGCAATTGTTTTCAAAACAATCATCCAGTTACAATAAACAGTATGTTCAATGAATGTTCAGCTGTGCACTTACACTCCAATGCTTTGCAAGTGATTTGTGCACTTACACTCCAATGCTTTGCAAGTGATTCGAGTGCGTGGGGCGGCAGCCCCCACGAGTTTTTAACTCGAATTACTTGTTTGGGGGGGGGGGGTACAGGGTATCCCTTCCCGCCTTGAAATTTTATCCTAGCTGTAGCACACATTCACAATTGCAACAGACTGATCTGTGTTCTATATTCATAATCTGCTTTAAGCGGCCAGAATCAGCCTCAGATACAACCTTTTTGTGAAGCCTAGAAACTAAAAATTTCCCTGGGGGAGTATACCCCCAATTCCCCTGATACAGACCGCTGTGATTTCGCATACAGTATATACATGTCTTTCCCCTCCCCCATTATACCGTAGAATTGGTATGTTATGCAAAGTAAAAGTTATACAATTCTGACCACCACAGACACTGCAATTTTAATTTTGTACATTGCACTGTTCGTTTGTACACTGTATTGTATTGGTTGCTTGCAGTCTACATAATTATTATGTACATAGTTAACAAAGTATTTATTTATATTGTACATTCGTACATTTTCATTGTATCCAGGTGGGGGAAGTTGGCTGGGGGGTACCTGTACTCTCAGATAATTCACTTTTAAAGTCTGGAAACCAGATAATGGTGAGGTACACATTTGCTATGTAGAGTGTCCGTGTACACACACCTGCATGCGTGCATCCAGCACACACACACACACACACACCACACACACACACACACACACACACACACACACACACACACACACACACACACACACCACACCACACACACACACCACACACACACACACACACACACACACACACACACACACACACACACTTCTCATGCAGGGCCATAGGAAGCAATTTTGCTTTGGTTAGGCAAAGTATAGTTAGTAGTTAAGACATACGTAGGCGCAAGGGATGTATGGCATATGCTGAGTCCCGAGGGCGAGTGCATTTTATATGCCATACACCCAGAGTGCCTATGTCTTAACTATTATAGCATCCGTTCGTGGACTTTAGGCAAGTGTTCTTGACTTCTAGGAATTCGACGAAGCAATTTGAACGTTAACTATCTGGTCCGTCTATAATGCGTATTTTGCACATTTCTGTCATTGCTCAATGATACTAGCAGATACATGCCATTATACTAAGTCCACATATCTTATAGGGATGTCTCATTATAGCTCCGTGTGTTCCTTGTGTTACACCTCAGTGGCACAGCTAATAGTAGAAGGCATATGATATCAAGTCACAACATCAACCTACTGATAACTATTCTACTCAAAATTAAACAAGTTCTCCTTTTTTTCAAAAATAACTATTATGAAGGTTTCATAAAGTCCTGCACTAGGAAATGAGCCGATTTCTCTCCTTTCTGCCACCAGGTGTGACATGTAGGAAAGAAAATGGGTAGGAGCACAGATATTGGTCCGGCAGTCGCTGGGTCTACTGGGGCCCGTTCCTACAGCCCTGTCATGTTGCACACATATCACTAGTAAGAGTTAGATCGTGATGCAGCACCACAACATGCTATGGTTTGACTATCATATTATATTTTCCCATTAATTGGCACACAATACCCACATGCATGACGTAGGCATTCATTCCCTCATCTTGAATTCCTATAGGCTTCTGTGAGGTGCAGATCTGGGTATTAACTTCCATTTGTATAATCATACACCCCATTGTTTGCTGTACATTCAAAGTATAGAAGTCACCTGACACCAATGTTTGTAATTGATAGTGAATTCTATTAAGATATAGCAGGGGCAGATCTAGCCCAATTTTTGTAAGGTGGGACTGTGGGATAGTCCATTGACAAATCAATGTGCATGGAATTTCCTGTACAAGCATATGCCAAAATATTTTACCATGGTCTTGGAACTTTACCAAACCATACTTCTATTGGTAAGTAATTTCAGTTTACCCTTGGGAACATACGTACTTGTTCATTCTTGTGGAATACTAATTTCATAATTTCTGTAGTGTAGAACGCTCAATGGAGTTTGCTAATTATCTCAAGAATGATTTGCACCATAAGTAATATTCCATGCGGGTATATCACACAACACGTGGTCACAATAAAAGTAACAAACACAGGCATTGCACATCATTACTAAAGGGGTACTAAATACAAGGAGCATCCAAACTACGTACTTAACACAGTTACAAGTACATACTACGTACATGTATAGTCAAGTGTACACCACGATTTCATCTTCAAAGATTAGCAGACATGGAGTGTATCTTTACTGCCCTTCCTTAGTCAACATTACTGCAAGTATCATTTTACATACATACATACCCTACATAGACAAAGCAATTTTGCTACATGTGCTGTTTGTACACCGTGTGTATAATATTTCCTGTCATGGTCAGTTTACAGCTGGTAAGCCCATAATTGGGAGCAACACTATTTAATGTTGCAGTCCATTTGGTGTAATTGATGTGTTGTGTAATATTCTCTTCAGTTGAAGGAGTTCCGACAAGCAGTTGAGGACAGGCACACTCACTTGTATCAGAACCCGCACTACCCACCATCTACCTTCAATCCCAACAAGGGAAAAAGTGGGTCACTGTGTGTGTGTGTGTGTGTGTGTGTGTGTGTGTGTGTGTGTGTGTGTGTGTGTGACACTATTTCTCACAGCTTCCAAGTCTAACCAAGTTCCTAGACCTCACCCTCATGTGTTTGGTCAATAAATACATGTGGTATCTAGTGCATATTTCTTGTTGTTTTGTTGTGACTGTGGGTGGATCAAAGGAAAGAAGGGGTTTGTAAAAGTTGCACAAGCCTCTTGTGATAAATGTCAGTAATGACCAGAGGGAGATTGGTAGAGTAGTACAACTAGCAGTAAATAATTTGTATTTTGTATTATTTTAAAGAAGGATATCCCAACTGCTGGTCTTAATGTGGAACACTAAGTTAAGACCAGCATACATATTGTACAATACTGTATTTGACCGAATAATGGCCAGGGCATTCATTTATTTCCTGGGACTTTTGACCTGGCTATTTAATGGGCAGGGCTTCTATTCAAACCCAAAAATGCTCACAAGCCATGTGTGATAAATCCACCTGCATTCTGTATAGAACCCTAATGGCTCACAACAGGGCAGCCAACTGGATATAACCAAATTCAAAAGCATGGCAAAAGGCCATCTCATCACTTTAAAGCACAAACATCTAAAGTTTGTTCTGTGGCAGTATTGAAGAACAACATTGTTGGAATTGTTTAGCGGTGTCTATGGGGTAGTTTTCTTCCTTCTGATATCTTCAGCCACATAGTATGTATGGCTAAGCAAGTGTGAGTCATCATTTACGATCAATGACAATTGACTGTATGGTGTTCCTTGTTCAATTGATGTGGGCATTTCGTTTACTGAAACCCGGCATTAATCACGACTCAGCTATTATTTGAGACCCGGCCATTATTTACTTATAAGGCTCCTTTTGACCCTGGCTATTAACCCTTCTTCTATGGTACACCCAAAAGTGCCCAAAATTTACATAGCGCCTAACTACGATACGCCCAAAAGTGCCCACGAAAAGGGAGGGAAATTTGAACGATCGTTTTGTGTGCTACGTACGTACCTTAAGGTTACAAATGTTAGCGGGTACTAATTTTAGCATTTTTGGGTGGCCAATATTTAGCGGGTATTTATTTTAGCGATTTACTAGCATTTTGTACCAAATCTGTTGTTAGTGATTTTGGAAATGTTATTATTACCATTACTGCAGCTGGAGACCCAATCCTTTTCCAATTCTTCCCGATATCACTATTTCTAATCATTATATACAGTACTATTCTGTTGCAATAGAAAGCTGCACAAACGAAACACTGCCATCCCACAACTTAAGCTTGTAGATACAGTTGGAAGAATCGATCGTGTCGGCGTACAGCTTAAAGAAATTGTTACCGCTTTTGGGTAAATTTAAATCGAAAATGATCAAAACGAATATATGGTACAATCCAATGATTCTTTTAAACTTTAGATGTATTTGGTTCACTGGTTGCCGTATATTTCGCTGACTTTGCGTAGATTTTATTTTTCTGTTCGGAGCCGCCATTTTCTCCCATGCAGTGCACAGTACACAGTACATTCGTATTTAAACAATACAAAATTAGCAGATACATTTATTGGCGGGTACAATTGTTAGCAGGCACTTAAGTTAGCGAATTTGAGACTCCTCGCTAAATTCGCTAAAGTTAGTACCCGCTAACATTTGTAGCCTTGAGGTAGCTTCTATCCTTGTATGATTTTCAAATGAGGTTAATTTCTTCCGGCTGTTTAATCTCTTCAACAACAGTTTTAGGATGAGTTTTGTTGTAGCATATTGTTCCTCAGCATGTATCAATGGCCACAAATGCATAATGTCACTAAATAACAATGCAGCTGCAAGCATTGGAAGTGGGGCATCCAAACAGAGATGTCATTGAGGTGTGATATGACATCTCCGTAATCATGGCTGTTTGTTGTGACCTGAACTCCGCTGCTGGAAAACAAGGTACATTGTTCAAAATCTTAAGAAACTTCACATGTTAGCTATACTTATGGTTATATAAAGATTGTGTAGTTGATATCATAGATTTGGTCGATTTTCATTTCATTATGAGTGATCTGCCTAGGCTCAGCTAGGTATTTTACATTTGGATGGCTTGTATAATATCATGGGGTTCCATTTAGGGGGTTCAATTGAACCCCCTCCCTCACCCCCTGCGTACGGGCCTGCTATGTGATCAAATACGGTAGTATCACAAACACTGGTGTAAAATTAAAACTATAGTCGAGGACTACAATTGAAATTAAGCATGGAAGGGAGTCAAAACAGCATATTTTTGTGAACTAAAATTGTCTATGTTTAAAGTGCTGCTAATGATTGGAGGAAGATTAAGAGACTATTCCAGTCAACTAGCGATTGTGGTATGTTAGATTTATGACCAAAGTTAGATTTGACAGCAGGCACAACCATAAGAAGACACAATCAGAACTGTGCACCTCGCAAGAACCTCTGACAAACAATAATTGTTCACTTCTTTTCCATTGCCTCTCACCATTGCACAATATCATAACCAATGCTATTGGGCAAGTCCATTAGTGCCATATTACAGGACAAAGTTCATTGTGTTCTTCCATAGAGGAAGGGCAGCTACACAATCATGCTTTTCATTTGATCACCAAGCCCCATGACTGTAAGTACTGTGTGCCACCCATCATGCTGGGGAAGGACACAAATATACATATAATATGTATTTTGGTACTTTGTTGTATCTTCCTATTTTGTTGACGCACTTAGCTATTTGTTTGAACGTGTCCCAATAGTTTGTCCCTACACTAGGCCAGATTCTGCTGCTGCCATAGAGTTGCCTGGTGTCCCCGGAAGCACAGCAGCAGCAGGTGGTAGTCTGCACTTCATTTACATGATCTATATATATATATATAATACCTTCTACAGACGTTGGTCAAGAAGACAGAAAGTCAACCAAGACTGAATCTGAAACATCTTCGTTGTTCTAACCTCTCTGGTGTACACAAGAAACATGCATTGAATTGTTTGTAGATAGTGTAATTTATGTACAGTATGTGTTTGGAAACATTTTTGTTTTTACACACATGGATTATTTTGAGTCACATTTATGCATCTTCAAATTTATGGGAGTACTTCACATTTAAATCACACTTTGCGCCAGAAATATTGTGCGGATTCTGACTTTTAGCAATTTTCACATTTTTATATTCAGGGACAGCCATGTTTTGCCATTGCACAAGAGCCTAATCTAAATTTTTGTGGGTATAAACTTTCTTCCATGGCTTCCAAGCTGTGAATGCAGCTGTATTAAACCCATTGAAAAATTAAGCACATACATATTATATATACGACATGATGAAGGCTGTGAAGCACTACCATTAATTATTATATTATGCATGCACGCTGTGTTGACAAGCTTAGCCCCAAAAATACATAGCATATAATGCATGTGATCTCAGAATGCCAACTGCTTTGCACTTATGTTATTATTATACGTTAAAACTAATGGTAAACACAATGTGCATGCATGAGTATACAGCTTTGTGCAGTTGAATAATACATTGTCAATGTAATATATACGTATATAGCAGGTTGATCATGATCACTGCATGGAGACAAAGACACAATTCGTCAACCGATGATGAAAATAATTGATAGATAGATATATGATGTATATATATTTCACTAGCAAATTCAAACTTTAATTATATAATTACAATGTTACATATGAAATGGTAGTATATCAAATGATTACGCATATACTTGATGTGAACACACAGTGAATGACACGAGATGAGGAGAGAATGTAAAAGGCTGTAAAGTATGTTATTATTTACCCCGATGTGTCATATGTACATACATAGCACAGTAAACAACACGTGATGTGCAGTTGCTTTTGTAAAGTTCTATGAAACAAATGGTGGTGACTTCAGTCTGAATCTGGTGACGATTTGGGCTTCTTGGCCGGGGGCTCCTCAGCTTCTGTGTTGAGCAGTTCCTGGGGATTGAGGGGTGTGGTGGGAGCTGGCGGTGGGGACTGGGTGGAACCATTGACTACATCTGCAGGGGTGGATACAACCACGTGACACCTGTGATAATCAACATGCGTTAAGTAGTAGTTACCATACAGCTGTCTAGGGCGTAACTAGTCTCGCTCCCCGGCGAGAATAAAATGGCAGCTGGAAGTGGGGCTGGGAACGAGACTAGGGCGTAACGTGTTTACTGCCCACAGACCCGAGGGTGAGTCAATTTGCTGCACCCTAGAAGCTGTGTGGTAATTGATTCAGTGAAAACACGGGCTTATCAACAGAAATCACAATCGAGATCATTCCTGAAGTAGGGATTATTTTCAAGTGCTTCGGCATTGCCACTGATGTAACTTTGTGGACAGTATTATGTTATGTGGGTCACATTTTCCGACACTCAGAATGGGCGAGGCTATTCAAAGATCGTTCAAGGAAACCAGCTGTTTGGCGAACCAACATCTGTAGATCTTCATGGAATACAGGCAGGGAAGTCTAGGCAATGTGACCTTTACGGCAGCCAAGGGATAACAATAAATTGGTACTACAAACTGGGTGCTTACTCCTGTTTTCTGGGTGCTTACTCCTGTTTACTGGGTGCTTACTCCTGTTTACTGGGTGCTTACTCCTGTTTACTGGGTGCTTACTCCTGTTCACTGGGTGCTTACTCCTGTTTACTGGGTGCTTACTCCTGTTTACTGGGTGCTTACTCCTGTTTACTGGGTGCTTACTCCTGTTTACTACAATGTGGTCAGGTATGTAGTAAAGAATTTACTGCCCAAGCAGTCCCTTTGATGCATGACATCATCAGGTGATAGCCACAAAATCTCACCCAACATTGTAATCATGCAAAATAATGCGTACAGTCGTATACAGTGAATATTCGTTAATCCGCCCCCAGTAGTTAATTTGCCAAACCACTTCATCTGCAATAAATTTTTTAAACGAATTCAAATTTCGTATGTCAGTAGTATACACATAATCCGCTATCTACCATATTTTTCTGGAACCAATTAGTGCTTATGTATGTATTTTCGTAACAGATAACCTACCAACTGTGAATCAAAGTTTCGAAAGATGTATGCTAAGAAGGCCATCATAACTGATGCCATCCTTTGGGAAGGGGTAAAATGTTCACAGAACAGCTAAATTGGGAAGAGTTAACAGTATTGGGTGGTTGGCTACAGCGTTTCAAGGCCAGACATGGTACTTGCCTCGCAATCTTCACTGAGAATCAGCTTCAGTTAATGAAGACATTGTTTCCTCAGCTTGCTTTGAATCAAAGACAATTCTTAGTGCATATGATCCTAAAGACATCTACAATAAGCATTAATTTATAACCTGGCATATCATTAATCCAACAAAATTTGACCCTAACCAATTGTGGCGAACTAACGAATACTCTCTGCATTAGAATATGTTACTACAACATACAAATTTCAGTACATGCCTACAAGTACACCCTAACAACACCCTAACAACACACACACACACACACACACACACACACACACACACACACACACACACACACACACACCTTTTATTTGCTCATCCTCCACACTAGAACCAGTCGCCTTACTCTGATCCCCCTGGTTCCCAGTGAGTGCCACAAGTGTACTGATCATAGTCTTCTGTGTGTCAGAAAGTGCAGATGGGCTAGTATTGGCAGCTGACAGGAGGAGGTTCTGCAAAACAGTGTTGAGCTCAAGTGGACTAGCTGAGAGGAGTGTCTGAAGAACATTGGTCGTGTCCTTCGTGATCTGGCTGGCAGTTGACTGGGGAGTGGAGGAAGAGGAGGCTGGTTGGGTGCTTGTGGTACAAGAGCTGGACACCACATTCTGAGGATGAGAGAACAAATCAAATAATGTGCAGACAGGATCAACAGAGAGTGAAGAAAAAAAGCACAAATAAAAAGTGACATCTACACTTCTGGATAGTCGAATGTAGTCGAATGTAGTATCTATACTTCTGGATTATCAAATGTGGTACAGACAGTACCGGATTTCCAACAGTGTTGTGGACAGTACTGGATTCTCAAATGTGATACATACTGACACTACTGGACTATCAAATCCACTGTGTACAGAGCCAGATTAAAAGAACAATCTACCTGCGTACAGTGCATGCAGGATTACCAAATATGGTACCTACAGTGCTGGATTGATGAGGTGCCTAAAACGGTCAATTCCCAAATGTGGTATCAGCAGCAGTTAGACTGTGCTGCCTAAAGTGCTGCATTATCAAATGTAATGCTCGGTTATCCAATGTACTGCTCAGTTATCAAATGTAGTGCTCGGTTATCAAATGTAGCGCTCGGCTATCAAATATAGTGCTCGGTTATCAAATGTAGTGCTCGGCTATCAAATGTAGTGCTCGGCTATCAAATGTAGTGCTCGGCTATCAAATGTAGTGCTCGGCTATCAAATGTAGTGCTCGGCTATCAAATGTAGTGCTCGGCTATCAAATGTAGATACATACTTACATGTCTGCATTATATCAATGCAAGTGTACATCATGCTATGTACAATATGAGCACATCACCTGCACAGATGTAGAGCCCGACTCTGAATGTTTTGAACGGTCCTCTGCCACGGGGAATGTTGTTGCCGTGACAACACCCCTCTGCCGTGCAGCATTAGTAACAACTGGTGTTCTAATCACAACAGACCCACTCCCACGGCCACTGGAGTTGGGGACCTTAGCTGAGAGGAAAAAGAAGAGTGGAGTAAGTAAAGAAGGGAGAAAGAAGGCATTTGTAGCACAGGGAAAAGCATGCATGGATGAGTAGAGACCAGAAGACACTCAAGTGGAACATC
>CAUJGJ010000444.1:4083117-4133117 GCA_963170055.1 Halisarca cf. caerulea | reverse complement strand
CGGCGTTCCATATTTTGAGCCGTCTTACGCGTAAATTGATGCTGATGTCGCTGTATAATTTTGCAACAACTACACATGCCCAGTAGTGGACCAACAATAGTACAAAAATCATGCAGATACGTAGTTCCTATAATGATCAGTTCATCACGCATCTGGACATCTGATCTAAGAAGGTCCAGAGGGTGGTCTGAGGTGCTGGCAGCCTTCACTGATGGGGAATGATAGGATGACCTTGGTGCCCTGATACAGGCAACTGCTGACTTGATGAGGCTGTGAGAGATCCGGCATCTGATCCAACTCATAGCTGAATGGTATGGTTGCCCGTCCTTTTCAGCCATGAGACTGGCTAGCCTCTTGAGGGCCATGGTGGTTGCGGGGCTCCATCCACCACAGGATGAAAAAACAAGGGGAGTGAAGTTGCCATGATCTACTTCAATCATCCTTTGCTCATATTTCCTACGTTTCTCTAATTCGTGCTTCTGGTAACAAGCATTGGTGGAAAGGCAGTTGGATGGGGCATGGGCATTGAAAACCCTAACATCAAAGAAAGTTGTTTGATTGCTATTGTCCCAAAAATTCTGTGCCTGGATGTCGAGGCGAGCTTGATCATCAGTGCTTGAAGTCTTGTGTTGGAAAGTTTCTCCAGATAATGGTTGCAGTTGTGGTTCAAGTCCAACACTGGGACAAACCTCTGTGAGGAACTGAGCGGTGATGTCTCTGATGGCATTGTGGCGGAGAGTAGGCAGGGCACCCTTGGAACAACTAAAGGCATGGCTTACACTGAAAGGATGACTGCATGGGCAGTGAGAAGCAACCTTGATTGGAGTCCAACCATACCTTAGACCAAGTGCATCTCTGAAAGATTGCTTGGACATGTCAAAACCATACTTTGCTAAGGGCAGGCTAGTAAGCCATGCTGATGCTCCTGTCTCACTGGATTGCTCCATGGACATTTGCTTGGACTTGGGAAGGGTGCTCTTCAAAGTGCTCACTTCCTTTGCTGTACGACTTCGATTGTTGGCTTGGACTGTGTTCTTGATTTCTGATTGTGCTCTGCATGTTTCCTGTGAATAATCAGAAGATTGTTCACGAATAATGCAGACAAGGGGTGAAGTGATCTCAGAACAGTCATCGAAATGTTGCTTGGCTGATTTGGTAAGTATGGGGATACCGAGTCCACCATGACGAGCTGGAAAAGCTAAAAGCTCCCTCTCAGAATCACTGAAGCATGAACGTCCTGTTAACGCTGGCAGCAACTTTTGTCGTATCGCATTTTCCAATGGTTGCAAAAAAGATTCAAGGCCATGTATAGTACACATGGAGAAAGTCCATTCACTCATAAGGCCACAGGTGAGAACTGTGTATGCTGCTTGAGGTTGAATGTTTGCGATTTCCGAAAGTCTCCTGATCTCAGCCAACCATTTATCAATTTTGCTTTGCATAAACTCTTCGACAAAAGAAGGAGATACAATGGGAGAACCCAAATACTTTTGACCCTCGACGGTGATGTTGACTCCAGAATCTTGAAAGAGCACCTGTACTGTAGGGAGGTGTTGTGGTTTTGCTATTATCCATGTTTTAGATGGATTTGGATAATAACCCAATGCTGGACCATGTGTAATGAGACCTTGCCACCACTTCTTAAGATTCTGTGCTTTTCCTCCAGCTGCTGCATCATCTGCATATCAAATCTGTGCAGCCTCACTTTTGAGCTTGCGGATCAAGGGCATTGTGGCAATGGCATACATTGCCATGGCAAGGGGGTCTCCTTGGGTGGTCCCTTCTTGGGACAATATGTACTCCCCATCTATGACGAGCTTCGATGGCTTGCGATAAGTGTTGATGAGGACTGGAGCAATTGCAGGGCAGAGAATCTGAATGTTCCTTGAAGCTACTTCCCTGTTCAAAGAATTAAAAGCATTTGATGCATCAACCAATATAATTGCTTCAGTTTCACTATCTTCAAAAAGGGACTTCATTGAAAGAATACCAGATTCACATGCAGCTTCCTGGCCAGCACAAAGTTGCAGACTTCCAGCTTCTTGTTGAATCACATCTTTGGTGATTCAGAGAATGGCTTTAGAAATAGGGCGTCTCAATGTTTCTCCAACTCCAATAGGTCTGACTCCTGGATCTTTGTCAAGAGCTATCCAGCGGCAAGCGGTGAAGGCTTCGATACCCATCATGCATCCATCATGCATCCATGCATCCATACAACACTCACACACACACACACACACACCATACAACTCTCTCACTCTCTCTCTCTCTCTCTCTCTCTCTCTCCCTCACACACACACACACACACACACACACACACACACACACACACACACACACACACACACACACATACAACTCTCTCTCTCACACACACACACACACACACACAGACACACACACACACACACACACACACACACACACACAGTGTTTTATACTGGTCACCAGTAAAGCAGGCACCTACCCATAAAGATCAGTGAATATAAACAACAGCCAGCTGTCTACAACAAACACATACTAATACTCTAGCACACCTTGTTCATCGAGGATCATATTTTCTCTTCTAAGGTTTTCTATTTCAGTCTATTGGGAAAAATTAAGATGCAAAAGTGTTTAACATTTGAATACTCAGTAGTACAAATAATCATTTTGATAACAGTTCCAGAAACCATATTATGTGGGAATACTATATGGCGGGATTTTGTGGATTTGCAGTAGAGCACCAATTTCAAAGTCGACAATAATATCGCAGAATCTATGTTTTCCACATAATTCCCTCAGCCACCATGTTTTTTCACATAAAATGGCAGCCAAGTCACAATCTCACACAATTGCAGAACAAAAAACCCTCTCAGATCACAGAGAATTAGAATAGCAAAATATAATTCCTCCAATACCATCTGAAGACAAATTAGACTAATAAAAAAACCAAAGTTTCCCACTATACGGTATAGCAAAATACATAAGTAAAACATACACACATGCAAGCACACACAATTATGTATGTAAACAACTAAACATATACACACACAGAACAAGTTCCCATATTGTATCGTAATCCTAATCAAATTTATCATGGTACAATAGTAAATTCATAGTGTGCATTGTGATGGTAAATCTTCATAGATCGATGACAATTAGGACAAAATGGTACTTATCGTCATTTGCCAAAACATACATACCTCATTCATTGGCTTTGTAAGGTTTCCTAAGTCATATTTCACATTCAAGCAAAGAATATATATAATCCAACTATGCACAGCAGACAATGGTACAAGAAGTGTCTAAAAGTGCCCTCTATTTATACAAAACTTCAGTTTGAAGGGCTGAGCACCACAAGGAGAGGGAACAATATATTTTGTTAAGAAGAATGAAAGGACAGACTCCACATGGAGGAAGAAAGGATCAGGATGCCCATCAAAAATTAACGAGGTCAAAGATGGGATCTCAGACACGAGCAGATTGAGTGGGCGCCTATAGGAATAGCCAATGGCTAAAGGCTCCCCGGTATTAACAATGATACCCTGACCTTAACCCTGAAATAGATAAAGAAACCACATTCACCAAGTTGCAAAAATTGCTCACATTACCGTATATTCTATAAAAATTCGTCACTCCATAACTTCATCATCCATAATTTTGTGTTGAAAATATCTCTAAAATTTGACAAAATGGCCATTTTCTAAAACTTCATGTTCTCTAATAATTCGTCCTCCAACTTTTCAACCAAAAATTAACTGCAAAAAAGAGTTCAAGCTTTGTAATTCTACAATGTTTCTTCATTCTATGCTTTAGATTGAGTATTCACTGTTTTTCGTTCTGTTCGAATAATTCTATCGCCGATAAAAATGGAGGCAACGCGATGAGCTATCCCCTAAAAACCGCAAACTATGTACCAAAGAGCTATGAAAAACACTTTAGTGTTCATTTCACTACATTGTAGGGTTATTTAAATTGTTGTAGTAGCATATAATAGCCAAACTCTACAATTTTGTCAGTTCTCTAAGTATTCGTCGCTAGACTCCAAAGTTTCGTCAGCCTTTTCAAGGGTGGGAAAACAACTCCAAATTCTCTTGTCAGACGAGATTTTTGTGAAACTAAGTGTGACGAATTTTTAGAGAATATACGGTATCAGCTTTCTTATACTGCATGGGGAGAGTTTTCAAGAATGAATCTACCGCAAGTCTCTCACTGCAAATGCAAAATTATATGCACACATACTCATAGCAGAGCAAAAGTTGTAGAACTCCTCATGTATACATCACATAACAGCACCTTTTTCTTAGTATGAAGCACATTGTAATTCTAAACACAGAATGATTGCTATCTCTTCGTATCATGATAGTAATTTCATCATATTGCAGTCGTAAATATATAATATAAAATTTGCAATGATCTGTACCATAGCCACATACATGCACAATTACATATACTTATGCACATGTGTAAATGTAAACACACACACATACACACACACACACACACACACACACACACACACACACACACACACACACAGATACACACACCACACATACACAAATAACATGGTGCGCTCCCTACCTCATTAGCTGAAGTAACATCTCGCATTTCCTTGATGAAATCAGTGGCTTTGTTCAAGATAGCTGCTCTAGAGATCTATGGAGATACAAGTAGGAGAGCTGGTGAACGGTGAACATGTTGAGTGGAAGAATTCTGCTGTGTATATTCGTATGTGTGTCATCATTTATGATGTTGTGTTCAAGTTTATATACATACGTTGTTTGCTTGTGTGTGTGTGCGTGTGCGTGTGCGCGCGCGCGCGCGCGTGTGTGTGTGTGTGTGTGTGTGTGTGTGTGTGTGTGTGTGTGTGTGTGTGTGACCACAAGATAAAAGCATACCCCTCACTAATCTACTCACAAAGCCTGTAATATGATATAGGGACTGTGATAGCTTAGGACACTTGGGACACCTAACAAAAGTGAAGCATGATCACCTTAGTTCTAAAAATCTCCGACCTTTAACCATAAATCTTTGCATAATACATAATACAGTTGAACCTCACTATAATGAACCCTGGATACAATGAACACCCTGATATAACAAACATACATAGATCTTAGAATGTACACCTATTCACTCTATTGTAAATGAACCCTGATATAGTGAACCTTTTCAGTGGTCCTGAGGGGGTTCATTATAATGAGGTTTGACTGTATTATATTAGCTAATGTTACCATGGTTATTCCCATTTGTTATTCACTGTATACCATAACAGCCAATGTGATATTAATCGGAGTAGTGTGATATTAATTGGAGTAGTTCGATACAAATTGGAGTAGTGTGTTATGGCTTCAAATGATGTGATAAATGTGACCTTAGGAGGACAATACTTACAGACATAGCTAAGTGACAGACAATAGTCAAGAGACCTACTGCAAACAATTATTAGCAGCTTCCAGGTGAAGAGCAAAGACAATGCACCATGCATGCTAGTCCAACTTCACACACCTGGCTGAAAGGAGGACTTCCACACTACAAAGCTCAGTGAAATTAGTAAAATGTTTCGATACCTAAAAAGCATGCGTATTGACATTATGTGCAGTCTCTTGCCTCATAAAGTGGACAACTTTGGTGAGAATGCTGTAGTCAGACGGGTAAAGCTGTCAGGTATGATCGACAGGCTTCACAGTAACCAGAAGATTTAGCCATTTTCCATTGCACAGCAATATCCGCCAAAAATTGTCACTGCCAAATGCAGATTTTACAATTGCACAGGGCCACACTACAGCTGGGCGAATTTAGAAATCGATTTAAGAAAACTAGTTCTCTACATTTAGCTTCGATGTCTCATAATTTTCCAACTCCTATTGATAGTTTCTTTAGGTAACAAGTCACTCTGGTCTCAGAGGATGCCTACTCTCTATTCAGTGGTCCCAGACCTAGGTACGTATGACTCAGACAATTGGTAGTTTCCTGGTAGAATTCTCAGTAAAAAGCTACGTTTGTCCATCGCTAGAATCTGAATTAGCCAACTGTATATTCGTCATGCACAAAATCATAGGAAAACACTAGCTAAGTTAGTTAAACCATGGTAGTGTCACATAATAATAGTAGTATACGGTATATCAGGGTGTTGCAGTAAGATACATCCTAACAACATTGGTGGAAAACCACTTCATAGTTCCAAATATACACTAGCGACACTTCCATAAACACCCACAGCAAGCGACACTTCCATAAACACCCCCACAGCAAGCGACACTTCCATAAACACCTACAGCAAGTGGCACTTCTGTAAGCACATACACATGAGAGTGAGTTACCATTATACGTATATACATATGTATGTATGTAGGTAGGCCTGTACTGTACACAACTATGTAGGCATATACAGGTAGTATAGTGCATGAGTCTATGGTATAACCATAGAGTTATCACCAATGAATAATAATGATAATAATACATACATACCATAATGTAAGTCTAAATGTTCAAGCATAATAATGATATAGTGCATAGTTCCAATACTCAGTCTTGTGTAAACAAAACACACGTCATCAGCATACATGTAGAAACCTATTTGTGCACATATAAGCAGTTTACATTAGTATTACTGTTACTAATGTCATTTAAATATAATAAAATTACGTATCATATAACCAAATAAACATGTTTACAGTGGAACCATTCTATAACCGACACTTTGCAGTTTAATGTGCGTCATGAAAATTATGCAATCTACAGGAATACCCTTTTCCCTTTTCCCATGGACAGTCATATATGGAGTACTAATAATAATTGTATAGGATGGGTGCGCGCACACACACACACACACACACACACACACACACACACACACACACACACACAGGCACGCACAGTACTTCACAAGAGCACATACATACACATCTACAAACACACACACACACACAAACATTGAAATCGCACAACTGAACCAACAATCACATATGCTCAATCAATAAATAAACATACACTCTTCAACCAATGAAAAGACACATGTTCACCCAATGAAGATATACAGATATCTTAGTATATCTACAGATATTTTAGTATATCTATAGATAGGCTGATTTTAACCACACAGAACTTGAAGACAATGTAAGTGACTGTGGGAGGACTCATAATCGTTACACACAATATTGAAAGATGAACCTAATTAAGTAATTTTTGTATATTACATGAAATGATTAATTTTACAATTGAACACAGAGCACATGCATATCTTTTACAAGGAAGTATCACAACCTGCCAATTGCATGTCAATTGACCTGACAACTTATGCAAAACCGAGAAATATGTAGTCCTCACCTACGTACATCAAAAACATGCCATCAGGTATAGTGCACACAAGTTCACAGTGAAAGCATTCCGCAACAAGATTCACGGAGAGGTAATACATTCTAATCGTTGTTCAGCTTAAGGGTTTGTCTCAAAAAACGAGATTTGCTGATGATCCTTTAAGTCTACAAAATACCCTCACCAAAGCATCCTATGTTTCCTTCACTGCAATGATTGTACTTAGTCTATCACTTAAAGGGGAACTGAACCCAAAAAACAAGTTGCTCTCAAAATGTGGGGGCATGCATGAAAGCAACTCAGGTGTTGGTCATTCTTGCATATGTCGCTTAGTTTGGGAGTTATTCGAGCTCAAAGATCCAAAAACAGCCATGTGACGTCACGTTTTCAAGCACCATGTTTTTTTCCGTGACGTCAACGAAGTGACGTAGTTGGTAGCGACCTACCATAGACAAAGTATGGCGTTCACCTGATATCACGCCGTCTTTCTTTGCTTTTTGCCCGCAGCAATGGCAGAGACGGATTATTTCCATGAGTTACCCTCCATCATCTCACTTTAAAGGTTTTAAGGCGATTTGAGGAGTAATTAGCTTCTCTGAAGCTCAAAAACCCACCCCTCGACGACTTAAACGAACTACTTTGTTTTTGTTTCGCTTCTTTGTGACAGGAACCTTGCACATGAGGTATTGTGGAGGTAGCCAATTGACTGCTGCTGCTACGCTGATAAGTTTATCTCCTTTTTGCCGCTTTAAGTGTCGAACGATATTACTACAAGAAGAGAACAGTAGCAACCAAACCTCAAGTGGGTGGTAAGTAACAGAATTAATTGTAACCATGGAATCATCGTTGCTTGTCGATGCCACAGCTTCAAACGGTATTTCAGAGGCAATATCTTCTCCCCTTCCTCTAGGATCTGTGCCTAAATCTACACTGATAGTTGATCGACTGGAATGAAAAATATCCCGCATGTATAGATGTAAATGCTTGACTGTGTGAGCTGGATAGCTATATTAAGAACACTGTGTGCTTCTTCTACTGTGTAGACTGTTGTTTGCAGCCAAATTTAGTGTCATTCGGCAAAAGTATTGTTGCTACTACTACGGGCTGAACGCTCTCTTTATCCACGTCTACCAAAGCTGCACTCAGTACTGTACAATCAAAAACAACTATGTTTAGTAGATCGTGGTCTTTCAGATTGGTAAAAACCATGTTTGCCTTAAATCGGTGAAGTTTATATGGTATTAAAGCTAGCACAGGCTATATTTTACATATTTCAGCACAAACTTCGCCGTATGTTCGTATTTCTTCTTCAAAGGATGGCACTAAGCTATTCGTCTTAAATTCTGCCAAAAACAACTCCTTCGTGCAATTCTCCAGTGTTGAAAATTCGTTCGAACTGGTACAGCAACATGTACGCCATACAAACGACCAGCAAAATCCTACCAACTACGTTTTTTGACGTCATGACCGCAAAAAAACATGGTGCTTGGGAGGCGTGACTTTGTGGTCGACGTACAGCTTGAATGTTGATCGCAAGCAAGCCTTGATACCATTTTCAGGCATTTAAAAGTATCTATTATCTATCTTTGACATAAAACAGATATCAATTTTTTTAGGTTCAGTTCCCCTTTAACTAACAAAACAATCATACAACTACAATTTCATGATATGATACTACGCATGTGTGACTAATTACAACCAACATATGATGATAACCAATAATAGTCACACCCTCTAATAAACCTACTACCACAAAAGAACCACAGACAAGTGTCATAGTGTCCATAGCAAGTTCCGCCACGTGGTAGCCATTTTCCCCAAAACACAAAATCGTAATGTGTCAAAATAACTAGTATGTTGGTTTTGTATAACAGTTCAGGCAGTGTTGCCCAACAACACTGTGGATGAGGTGCTTCTTTCAAGAAAACACCAGCTATGAGAAGATAATTGATTCTCACCATGGCAATGAAGTGTAAATCAATCTAAACCTCTACTAATGGATTTAATGTGATTGGATTCCAAGTGTTCATTTTCAATTGTGGCCTGTGTGGTGAAGGAAAACCAAGTTGGGGGCAGGAGTTGGGGGAAAGGTGTGCCAAGTGCACAAGGTCATGTGTGGGCAGGAACACCCTCACCCATACACAGAAAGGAACACAAACACAAACACACACACACACACACACACACACACACACACACACACCTTCTCTCCTGTTGCCTGAGGTATGGAATCTCTGAGCTGGTAAAAACTGTCTTTGATGTGGTCCCTTCTTTTTCGCTCCAAAGCATTATGATGAGCACGTCTATCAGATCCCTACAGAACAGAGAGTGATGTTGTGAATGCATGTGTGTACATGTGTGTGTCCTCAACATCTTTGAATTCACACACACACACACACACACACACACACACACACACACACACACACACACGTGCGTACAGTACACCAATGTTAAATACAATCTGATTAGTTAAATGGCATGTTCTAGTACAGCAAACACTGCAAAACAGGAAAACCACAAATACCCCAAATTCCTGGAAAATCATCAGGACAAATTTAAGTGTTGATTAGTGACATCACTACACACTAGCACCACCAGGGACTCCATCAAGACACACCTGGCCCAGGTATTATCATCATACACAAATGTTATAAAAAATAAAGAATGATATGTCTCCAGTACACAATGGTTCTTCTCATACACAAAGCTAAGCACATACGTGTGGTGCATGTACATTCATGGGTAGACACAATATGTATACATAGTACACACAGTAACAACACTCAAACACATAAGTACTAGTGTTGACACGATAATCCTGACAAACACAATACATTTGAGATACTGATATCATGATAGAGAACATCTTGTGAACCACTGGCAAAACAAGTATTCTTTTGGAACACTAGTGCAACAGCATTGGTTTCACTGTTCAATAAGTACACTTCAGACAAATAGTCATCGATCCATCAATTCGAGGTAATAACTTAGGAAATTATGTAAACATCACTCACTATACTAGATCACACACCAAAAATTAGTTACAGCACAGCAAATGGAGAGCTATATATGAATTCCATAACAAGATTAGCTAGTGATTTTACAACACTTTGTGATACATATCGATGTAATAATTTGTATATAGTACACACACACACACACACACACACACCACACACACACACACACACACACACACACACACACACACACACACAGGCCCAACTCACCCCAAATTGGAGACTGGAAACTGAAGAGCTCCCAATTCCTTCACTCTCCCCCACATCAATCTTCTCCTCGTCATCACTCATGTTTGTGATGTTGTATACAACACACGAATCAGAGTCCTGCATCAACAGTGCCAAGTAAGGAGAACAGTACACAATAACATACATGCAGCACCAACATACGTACATATGTACCACATAGGGTGACAGCACTTTCAACTTAAAGACCACACAAGGGACCACATGATTGTAGTTGCATGCAGTGAACACATGGGCCTTATAGGGAGGTATGAACCAAAGTATCCATAAGGTGGGCCACGGGTCACCCTACAGTGACTATTACAACAGGCAGGCCTCGTATACCAATAGCATAGCGACCTTTATGCCTTGTGCCTAAGAAGTGATAGTTAACAAACCGAACCAAAGCAAACACAAATGTTGAGCACACTTGCAGTGATAGCTTTGGTAGGGTCCAATGTACACACCTAAACACTTGCTGGTGACTACAATAAAATGGCTTATGACCACCACATAGAAAAACAAGTACATAGGTACTTGGCACAAATGTACATTATAAGATGTTAAATCAGTTGGCACAGTCACCACAGAGGCAAGGCTAGTCTGTGAAGCAGACCCCTCCCATATAAAATTGAGGGCAGGGAGGCATCTGGTTCACGAGACTAAGGCAAGGCTGCTGACCCCCAACACGTGTAACTCGTGCATGGGCTTCAGTATGCAAACTACAGGCACTGCACCACATGTAACAAGAACACATGTCACACATACAAGATAAACTCATCAGTCACATATGTACCTAAGTATGTACATGTATTGCATACCATGCATACACGAGTACATACACACGTGTGCTGCCAGAAAACAACAATATATCGACTTTAGGCACAAGGGATATTGCAATCAACACCAATGTTCAAGAAATTTGATTGACTAGCGAGTAGAAGTGAGTAACATTTCAGAAATCGTGAAAACCTGGAGCTCCACGATGATTATAGGGTAAAGTGGGGTAACTTGGAACGCTTAACAGGGTCTGTATCTTTTGCTATGATAAAACTGCTCGGCCACACTCGCTACTGCTGAATGCCCAATTCATGAAGACATTGACGATTAAACATTGTACCTGTAGCTTACTATTGACACTTCTTTTACTCGGCCGTTCCAAGTTACCCATGCGTTCTAAGTTACCCCGTATTACCCTATGGCGAGTTTTCCAAGCGTTCCTTTCCTACTATATTCGGGAATTAATCCTCTTGTCCGATAGAATCCTCTTGTCCGATAGAATCATAGATATTCGACCCATTTATGATAGGATGACCACAGTCAAATTCAGAACTGTCTGTAGATGGTGGAGATCTAGTCCAAGTGCAAGGTAAACAGAGTCATCGGTGTTTAAACAGTGGAGATTCACGGGATTCACAAACCCTATCCTTACCCTAGGCGTCCCAGCCTTTTACAACGACTATACAATAAAGTGGAAGAATATACTCATTTGAAAAATGTCTGCTGACTTGCAAAGCATCAGAAAGCTCACTTATCGGGAAGAGGCCGGCTAAGGCTGAACATAACGAACAAACACAGGAACACGTACTGTTGATAAGCTTATACTTTCAGGTTGCTTCGAGACACCTTCACCCAGCATTTCTCCTAAACACGCCAACAAATCCACAAGCAAGACAAATAAACAAATGATTCGCTTTCCGAAGCACTCACCTTTAATACATGCACTACCGTGCACTTGCGAAATAATCCTTTCTTCGGTTTGTTCTCACAATGGTTCCAATTACGCCATTTGTCGCTGTGACGTCTAGGACTGACGTAGTCTGGTACGCGTAGCTCAAACAGATACATAAATTGATACCATAATAATAGAGACCACACAGAACCAGGACAAAATCGTTTCAGTTATACGAACTACATTTAAAATAGTTCTGTAGAGTGAATCCGTGTTGCTGATGCTCTTGAGTTTCTTTCCCCACGGATGCACATGATGGATGACGTGCGGAGAAGGGCAAAAGAGATTTTGCATCGGATCCATGCAATGACTTGGCTATATGGCAGACCATTCTTTTCACTAATCATGGATGCTAGACGACTGTAGAAAGTCATGGCAATGGGTGCCATTCCTCCAGTGGCCGACATTACAAGTGGTGTAAAAGTAGCTCAAACTGGTGTAGCTCAAACTGGCTACCAAGTCCCCTCAGGAAACGAAACGAAACGTACGGCTAGAGATAGGAACGCCACTGACCATGAATATCATTAAACACAAATGAATCTCATTAAAACCAAATATTGCTAATAGTATACATATCACCTTATGAACAGATATGAATCTCATTAATTTTATGCATACCATAATGAACACACAATCCACCAATTGCAAAAGTGTACAAGGCATAAAAAGAACTTCTCATAAAACTAATGTAGTCTACCAGGTGTGCAAATGTGAAGATGAGGCCACAGCAGCAGATAATAATAAAAGTACCTCAAGCAAAGCATTGCAAGAGGTGAGAGTCAGCAGGGGAGCTAGACATCTGTCTCCAAGTAGCATTGCACTGAGGGTATATAGTGTAGGTTTCCAGTAGGGTACTCCAGTTGGTAATTTAGTAGTTACAATATAAAGAAGATGGAGGACGTTTCATACCCATGTTCTGCTTGCCACAAAACGTTTAACTCGCGTTGGGGCATCAGGAGGCACATGAGGGACGTGCATGGCGAAACAGAGGGGAGCATATCCTGCCTGGAAGAGAACTGTGACTTCAAGTGCCACTACGTCAAGCAGCTGTGTGTCCATTTGTCTACAGCTCACTCCCTAAATATGAGAGTAGAGGAAAAATGTTTTAAATGTGAAGAAGGTCAGTTAGCCACACTACCTAGCAGACATGTACATACACTCGGAACAATCCATAATACTAGGTACAGCACATAGTACTACACTTTATTGCAGATTTTGAGAAATGGAAGCATGCCTATGAAGATGAGCAAGGGGCTATGTTTGTGAAGGCCACTGGCAGCAAAACCAGTGAGGGTTGGGCCATCACATACTATCAGTGCAACAGGTCTGGCACTTTCCATCCTAAGGGGACTGGTAAGAGAAAACTCAAAAGCCAGGGGTCCTCTAAAATTAACCGTCACTGCACAGCTGCCATCACACTGACTGTGGATCACTCCACACAGTCAGTTACAGCTGAAGTGTGCCACACACATTATGGACATGACACTAGGCTAGGTCACATTAGGTTACATGAAGAAGATAGGCTCACAGTGATAGGCAAACTAGCACAAGGGGTAACGTTTTACAAGATTTTGGATAACATACGTAGTTCAGTAAATGAAGATTTTAAACGCATACATTTGATTCAACGCAAGGACCTCAACAATATTGAGCGAGCATTGAAGTTGGAGGGAGGTCAGAGACACCATGATGATGCCACTAGTGTAGCAGCATGGGTGGAGGAGATGAAGGGGAAGGGTGAGGACAATATCGTTCTCACCTAAAAGCCTCAAGGTGTCAATGATGATGTAGAATCTACTAATGTATAACAATGCAATTTAAACCAAAATGACAGCCAAATGCAAAGATATGCCAAGCCTGCAGATGTGTATTGTCATTATGTACATCCTTATATGTACCTTCCAACAACTACAAGAACTGGATACTCTAGCCTTAAGAGGAGTACATCCAATGTTCAAGAAAGAGCTTGAATGATGTAAAGCATACATTCATGCATGGCACGACTTGAATATCCAAAGGTATCGTAAACCTATCATCTATATCATGCAGTGCTAAGAGGTTGTAAGAAAGGCTTACCAGGAAAGGATTTGCTGCCATTGTAAGTGCTGCTAAATAATTAACAGCCTCATAGATCCATCATGTATACGTACGTACTCATCCTACAGGGACGCACTTTTTACAGAAGGCCAAATTAGACAATTTATTGAAAAAGAAAAACAGAAGGTTTGGTTAGAAAGTAATAAAGGAATGCTGCAACTCTTTGAAGTGCATATGCTATGCTTCAGGGCACTCTAGAGTCTCTGCTACAGGCAGACACACAAAGTTGCTACTATGCACTCTATAAGAAGCTGGGAAGGGACCCATTCAAGTGGGCTTTGATTTGGTCTGCCTTTCTTCTCAGTGAGAAACTGGTAAGGTATTCAACTACATTGGCACAATGTAAAATTTCAACAGCTACGTACTCTATGCATATGTGATTTACAGTAGCTTCTATCATGCTATAACATTGTTCATACATAATAGTGTGAAACAACAATGGAGGTACTACTGCAATTTATACCAGCTCTCTGGAAGCAACTTTCACTCCATCCTATGACAAGGCTCACTACATACTATATCCTGAGGTATGGAGCATGCATGAATGGTGCCAGACTAGTATATAATATGCACACACATGAACTAGTATAACACTCTAACACAACAAGTAATGCACTGTTTTTCTTGTAAAGCTTATGATCCTATTGCTGATGGAACACCTCCAAGTGGACAAGCAGACTGCAGAGTGCCTATATAAGAATGGGGATTCCATTTCACGGCTAATCAACTGTGCTTTAAAGGTGTGCTGTCAGACAGGAACATTAACATACATTGATAATGTATGTTACTGTGTGGGATTCTTGTATCACTCATTGCAGCTGGGCAGTACTGAAATTAATACGTGGACTGGTGATGCAACAGAAAAGGTACAGTATTATGTTTATTCACTTTGCCACTGTTCAGATGTACGTACATAATGTACATACACATATAAACACTTAATATAAACAATGTACATATGTAGGTATGTGCATATATTGGCATTGCAGAGTCAAGCAACAAGTAGCTGGACACTGACTGACACACAATATACCACAGTAAGTTTCAAGCATACATAGCAAGGAGTTGCTGTGATTTCAAGCACCACTTTACATAAAAAGTACATGGTATAATTCTGCTTTGTAAGGTCAAACAGTATTGGTCATCAATGACTGATGATGCACTGACCAATAGTGTCAAAACACTACAGCCAGGAATATGGGTTAATGCTGATGTGAGTTCATTAACTAAAGCCACTCTTTATCATTGTACAAGATTAAACTTAAAACCACCAATTTAACAGGTAATAGACTATGTTTATTAAACACTCCTCAACAAGTGGGCGCCAGGAAGTGTAAGTATAATGCTATGTACTAAATATTCATGTGAAGGGTAGCCCCCTTCAATGTATGATTGAAACTTAATGCCTACTATCCTCCACCCTATATGACGTGCCTGTAAGATGGTATATATGGCCTTGTACGAGCCCGAGGTGAAACCTAGCCTATATACCTACATACATACCCATGCCTAACTAAATAATTGCCCATATGTCCTATAATTCTAATATACTCTAATGAGAAGGGCGATCGATGAGACGAACCCCTTCTTGGACATAAGGGGGGTGGGGCGCCACCCCCAGGTGCCACGTCATGCATTCAATGCTCTTACCCCCATCATGCAGGGGGTGTTGCACAACCCCATGTAAGCGTAAAAGGTAGTCTGGGCCCCTGGGAATTTGATAAAGCACCTGGGGATAACACCAAAGTATATTTTTCTATATTCCCCAGGTGAGAACTATATAATAAGTACATAGTATGACAGTTTGGTGTATAGACGTAATAATCCAACACACTACATATACGGCATGCAGTATAATAACACCAAGACTGTGATGAAAAGAAAACAAACAAACAAACAAGCAAAAATTACGATAATAAATAAGGAACAAGACTCTCTGAGCTTGTCGCTCTTGGGGTGATGACAATGCCCTAATTACTGCACACGAGGGGGAGTCTGCACCAGTTGCCTAGACACCAGGGACAAATCGGAATTGGCAGGTCGGACATATCGCTGATATGCGAGACTTTTCCACCTTCCCAGGATCTTTATGGTGGATTCCGGGACCCCTGCCACACTTGCTGATGTGGCCGCCCCAATCCTGAAACTATGTCCATTAAAATTGGAACCCTGCAGACCCGAAGCCGCCAATGCACTCTGAATGTGATGGACAAAAGCACTTCTCCGCAATGGGGTCGAATCCTGCCATACAAAGAGGGGCCCTGGATCGTTACCCCTCACTGCCAAGAAGTCCAAGAGTGCTGCCACAGGACACACAGGTGAGCCTGTAACTCCTAGAATCACCTGTGCCCCCTGGCCAAAATGGTCGGTTTTGGAGTACTTGATGGTGAGCATGAAGTACCAGGGGGATGCAGACTGCCTAAGCTCAATATCTGTGATGGAAAGATGGCAGGCAGGGTTGAATGAGCCCTGATCAGGCAGGAGGAACTCTGAACACCTCAGAAAGCCGAAAAATCCTGTGCAACAGGCTGCCCACAGCATCCGGTTGGAGTGTGAGCTGGGGTCCTGGGCTAGGTGTAGCTTGATCCGGGTCATCAATGAAGCCGTGATAGGCAATCGATGGCGTGCACCTGATGGTTGAGAATGCAGCCGTTGAATGCCCCACAGCAAGATCTTCATATGTGGGGTATGAAAAGATGGTAATGTGCATGAGGGGTCTGCCATAATCCGGAAGTAGCGCAGGGCAGCCAAGTAAGATTCGATGGTGGAAACTGAAAGGCCCTCTGCACCAAGATATGCCACGAACAAAGTGACCGTTTCCTGTGTCACTGGTGTAGGTGGGAAACCGAATGCCCGAGTGAAGGCCATGTACCGGGACCAACCAGAGTGGTAGACCCGGCGGGTTGAGTCAGCCAGCCCTGCATCCAGAAATCTGAGAACTTGGTCCTCCAGGTGAGCGAGGTCCAGTCGGCTGGCTCCCGGCACAGGAGGTTGATTAGGGTTTGTGGGACCTGAGTGGGAAAAGGTGAGAAAGATGGATACTGATCCATAAAAGCCTGCCGTCTCCCCCTAGAGAGGAGGTCAGCCGCCACATTAAGGGATCTGGGAATGTGGGCTGCCCGGAGGCGGAAATCAAAACGTGCCTGGAGCAGGGCAATGCAGCGTAGCATGTTGTTGGCCAACGGATCCTGAGCGTGCAGGGAGTTGAGCTGTCCCACCACGGCCATGTTGTCAGAATGGCATAGTACCAACTGTCCAGTCCAGCGGTGACCCCACACAGACAGGGCCAGGGTTACCGGTACTAATTCCTTCAATGCGATCGATGAAAGGATGGAGCCCTCAGGCCAGGCAACCTGCAGCCACGACTGGGTAGTGAGTGCACCACATCCCCAAGATCCGGATGCATCGGTGAAGAGATGCACTCCTGGGGTCCCAAGTACCAAGAATTGCTGAGAGGACACTCCAGACCAGGACTGAAGGAGTGTTTGCCACCAAGCTAGGTCAGCACGCACTGCTACGTTAAGACGCCAAAATGATCCCTGTCGAGCTCTCCATAGGGCTTGGAAGAGGCCGCTAAGGAAGGCCTTGCCCAGGGGGCAGACCTTGGTGGCATGAACAAGATGACCAACAAGAGATTCCAGCACAGAGACGTCCCTAATGCATCGAGCATCGACCAGGTTTCCCAGCATGCCTAGCAGGGCAGCCTGCTTATGTGCTGGAAGGGAGATTTGGAGGGGTAGGGAGTGGAGGGAAATGCCCAGGAATGTGATGGAGTACGCTGGACCCTCCACTTTATCAGGGGCCAATGGGACGCCCAGCTCTGCACAGATGGACAGTGTAGTGGCTAGGGCCTGGGAGCACTCTGGTGATCCGGGTGCCCCCAATATCAGGAAATCATCCAGGTAATGAATGACAGCCCGGATGCCCCGCTGGCGTAAAATCCACTCGAATGCGTCAGCAAGAGCGTTGAAGATAGCTGGGGCAGATGCCAGTCCAAATGGAAGCTGGCAGTCTATGTACACGTGGCCCTGCCACTGAACCCCCAGGAAAACTCTTTCCTCTGGATGGATTGGCACGATCCGATAGGCGTCCCGGATGTCCAGCTTAGCCATCTGGGCCCCAGGGCCCAGGGCATGCAGTAGTAGTGCCGCATCATCGACAGAGGCATAAGCCACGTGGGACCACTCACGGTGCAGTTGGTCATTGACTGCATGGTTGGAAGGGCTTGACAGGTCCACAATAACACGAAATTTCCCAGGGGTGCTCTTGGGAACAACCCCCAGGCTACTAATAACAACGCCCTCACAGAGGGCCGAGTCTATGGGGCCCAACATGTATCCGGAAGATACCTGCTGTGCAAGGTACTGCGACACTACCTGAGCATGAGAGGTTGCCGAGGGGTGGTTCGCCCGTGATGAGCGACATGTTGCGTCAGGCTGTAGCCCCAGCCTGAATCCCTGACGGATGCCCTGCAATAGGGCCTCGACCCACTTGCGGTCTGGGTGTGGGGCCAGGGCCTGTTGCCAAGCTACACTGTTGAGCGGTGATGAGACAGGCCCTGAGAGAATATGGCTCAGCCGAGGTGCTGACCTGGGGGGCTGTAAACCTGTTGATTGTAAGTGGCAGAACTGTTTTGCCAGTAGACTAGAAACTGTGGCAGACGCACATGTCGGTAGAGGTGGACCTGGGATGGAGGGAGGGCAATGGGAAAGCCAAAGTGAGCAGGCAGTTACCCCGTGCGACCTATAACCAACTAGCCTCGTGAGGACGCCTGCCATATAGGGTCACATACAAATGACTTTATCTATCTGCCTCATCAAGCTTGCTGCAGTTAAAACTTGACTATAACCTATGCTATGTGAGCGTTGTCGTGTACTATGCATGGTACCCCCTATAAGGCAATATACCTGCCGCAACCGGTAAACTATGACACAGGAAGTGACTACAGCAGCTCATCATGGATTAAAATCATGTCAATCGTACAACAAGTTTGCTAGGGCCACAGTATGTGCGCCATGGCAATAATGGCTTATGTCGTGAATAAAACAACGTTAAGAATCATGAGCCGGGTATATAATGGTCTGCTTTGTCAATCGGCTGCAGGTACACACAAAAGACAACTGAGAGTGCCTTAGCTAAGGGGCCTTTAAGCTTGTCGACGGGGCTCCCGTGGTGGGGGACGCCGGGCTGGGATGCACAGCATCGGGCACTCCCGTGCAGGATGGCCTTGCTGACACACGCTGCAGGCGTGCCAAAACTTGCAGGATGCCAGAAAGCAGTCCCCCCTATTGAACCTCCTGCAGATTTCGGCTGGGGCCTGGGACTGCCACCTACTCGGAGTGGCTGACAGGAGTGGGACACGGGACTGTTCAGAGGTCGCGGCGAGCCAGATGTCTGGTTCCCTGTGATCCCATGCCAAGCTGGGGTTTGCTGCGGCTGCCTGCCGGAACAAGCGGTCGTAACGCAGCCATACCTGTCCCGGGACCTCACGTGCCAGTCGAGCCACAATGGACTGGTATATGGCTAGGGGCTTGGCCTTAGACGGGTCGAAGTTGATGGACACTGCCATGTATTCGAGAAGGCCAGAAACCAATCGGTCACAGTGGAGATTGGGAACTTCTTAACACGGCCTTTGTCCTCCTTCCTGTCTTCTGTCGATCGCTCGAAGGCCCAGTCCAGTGCCTCCGGCAGGAGGTCACCCAGATCTATAAATTTCCCCTCTGTGATCCTCTTCACTAGGGCTGGCGGAATACCCAACAGGCCTGTACAAGGAAGGATTAGTGGGGTCGTCGGCAACACGGCGGGGGTGGATGCACTGCTAACTGCTGAAGGTTGCGTGCGAGTGGCTGTTACAGGGATTGGGGGGACTGGATGAGGGGGGGAAGCCTGAGACTGCCCCACTGGGGGCCATGCTGTTAGTGGCGGTGGCTGACCTGACAAGGTGCCAAAGAGGAGGGCTGCAATGATAACAAAGGTACAGCAGACAGTGAATGTATGTGATCCCAGCGAGGGGATGAGTGGTGATAGGCGCTAGGTCCTGTAGCTAAAGGATATATCGGACAGTGTCAACCTGTGCCACGCCTGCATGCCTGATGTCAAGCACCTCTTGGAGACTTCAGCTGCATGAGGTGTGTGCATGGGCGTGCCTTGCATTGTGTGTAGGGGATGTACCCTGGTCTGATTGCATTGATGCCTGCGTCATAGGTGTTGTCTGTACAAGGAGATTAGTGTCCCAGGTGTGCATGTATGGATGACCCTACACATGAGCTGAGGATGACCCTCCTGTGTATACGAGGGTTGAAGTGTAATTGCCCTGGCGGGGCTCTCAGTTGCCCAGGCAGGCTGTGCATATAGTTACCCTGGCGGGGCTGTGCTTGTTGCCCTAGCGGGCTGTGCTTAGTTGCCCTGGCGGGGCTGTGCATGGTTGCCTTGGATGAGCCGTTTGTACAGTTGCCCTGGCGGGGCTATGCATGGTTGCCCTGGCGGGGCTGTGCATGGTTGCCCTGGCGGGGCTGTGTATGGTTGCCCTGGCGGGGCTGCATGTCGGCGTATGAATGAGCCAGACGGTACATTGCTGCCTGACAGTCCAGCGGTTGGGTGCACTCGCGGGGTTAAGCGTGAATACCCTCCCAGGGGAGGGCGTGACAGCACCAGGCACTGGTGGACCGGGGCAGTGCCCACAGAGATACGAAAGACCCTCGTAGGCTGGAGCAAGGCAGCACGGGGGGATTGGTTCGTACCCGACATCGACACACGGACAAAATTGACTGGAGGGATGAACTTACCTGTGGGGTTGGACAGTGGGACCGGGGTGGACGTGGTACCCCCGCTAGATGTCGAAGATGAGGACACCGGAACTGGGTCTGACGGGACGGTGGGGGTAGGCAGAGACTCGGCCATTGATAACCCAGGACAGAAAAGAAACAACGAATACTCGAAGCAAGAGCGAAGTAAACCGAGGGCCAGCAAAACGAGGGAGAATAAAAAATGGACAGCAGAAGTCAGCAGCTACGCATGCACGAAGAAGGCCAGGACCGCGTGATACATGAGCACACTGCGCATGCGCATACCCACGTGTGTACTGCAATTATGCCAAGCGTAATGTCAGGCCTGGGTGTTCGAGCCGCCCCCCCAGGCCTGTAAGCGTGCCAGGCATTACGGATAGCGTCATTAACCCCATTCAACTACGTTAAATTCCATTTAATTGTATTCTACAAAACTAGGAACACAACTTCAAGGCCATATCGTCAACATTCTTGTTGAGCATAGCCAAACATAGTCACAACATGAAAACAGGTGTATTCAGGCTCCTGCCAAGAAAGGTTTGTACACATAAAGAGCAGCAGCACTCAGCCACAGCAGTAGCAATGTTAATGATATCGTGTGCCATGCATATTGTATAAACCATTCTCAACATATACATACCACTCTTACACAGTTTAATGTGAAGGACTATCAGAGTTTATTAGTACCAGTCATCAAAAAGAGCCACTGGAGATTAATGGTAAGATTCTGCTTGGCTATGTGTCAATATGTATTGTTTGATGTACTAAATCTTGACCACAAACTACGCTTAGGTGCTCAACATAGAGAGAAGAATTCTGTACTTCGACCCCATGGGGCTATCCCCAGACGGGTGATGGCACATATACAGAGTTCCCAATATTATGCAACATACTACTACTATTGCGTAATAGGATGTAACATACTATTACTATTGCGTAATAGGATCCTCGCTGCAGAAAAGCGCGTAGTTGGAGCACCTATATATTATGGTGAAAAGTGAAGGTATGCTGTATGGAGGTCTAGTGAATGTCGTAGATCCTGTAGATCCTGTAGACCCTGTAGATCCTGTAGATCCTGTAGATCCTGTAGATCCTGTAGATCCTGTAGACCCTGTAGATCCTGTAGACCCTGTAGACCCTGTAGACCATGTAGATCCTGTAGATCCTGTAGACCCTGTAGATCCTGTAGATCATGTAGACCCTGTAGATCCTGTAGATCCTGCTGATCCTGTACATCCTGTACATCATGTAGATCCAGTGACCCTGTAGACCTTGTAGATCCTGTAGATCCTGTAGACCCTGTAGATCCTGTAGATCCTGTAGATCCTGTAGACCCTGTAGATCCTGTAGATCCTGTAGATCCTGTAGATCCTGTAGATCCTGTAGATCATGTAGACCCTGTAGATCCTGTAGATCCTGCTGATCCTGTACATCCTGTACATCATGTAGATCCAGTAGACCCTGTAGACCCTGTAGATCCTGTAGATCATGTAGATCCTGTAGATCATGTAGATCATGTAGATCCTGTAGATGTAGTAGATCCTGTAGATCCTGTAGATCCTGTAGACCCTGTAGATCCTGTAGATGTAGTAGATCCTGTAGATCCTGTAGATCCTGTAGACCCTGTAGATCCTGTAGATCCTGTAGATCCTGTAGACCCTGTAGATCCTGTAGATCCTGCAGAAATAGATAGTGTATTATGTGTGTATTTGCTTGTCATAATTTAACTTTGTGATTATACTTTAAGATTCAAAATTGTCTCTAAATAATTAACCATGCACAGTGTACACATCACTTATCATCTATTACGGTGTAATAATTTCAACCCAATTGAGTACCATATAGATCAAGTATTATACCGAACCATACATGTCATAATAATTATGCATAATTTAGCACAGTCATGTTTTATTATAGTAAAACCTTACTAATTTCAGTTGATTCATGCATGCAATATCTGAATAACTTGATAGCTTCCGCCCTACTTCTTGCTGGCATGGGTTGTTTCCAATTAAGTGCCCTTGCAATGGTTTTAATGCCATTTGTTGTGGCAACAAGCTGATCCATATCAATTAAGATAATGTCTGATTCGGTGTCCGCTGTCTCTCTCAGGATGGAAGCTGCCAATAAAAACTCTAAATGAGTCCAAGGAACCATTTTTGGATTTTCTCCCATTTCTACCATGAACTTGTGCCCTTCCTTTCCCTTTAGGCTGAAATACTGATTTGCAAAATGTGCCCGTTTCCTCTTCCTTTTTGGAGCATCGGGTAAATCCATTTTTCCCCATTCATTAGCACAATTTGTGCATTTGCATTGAGTAGTGCATGCACGTTTGGCTTTGTGGCATGGGCAGCGGGTACTGTAGCCAAACTCCGTAGTGGTGCATGCCTCCTTGATCCCTCCACTCCTTTTCCGAGTTCTACCACAGGTGCAACCACTTTCACTTAGTTGTTCGTCACTAAAGTGGTTTTGTTGCTCTGGACTACTGGTTGAGTTTGCAATGACAACATCGTAATGTCCAGCTCCATACTGCATAAATGCAAGGCAGATTGGGTGAGCTGTTCTTGCTTCCTTATAAGTAGGCATGATTGTTGCTACTGGGAAATGTGCGAGGGATGTAAACATCACAATTGGCATCTGCAGAGCATTAGCCATTGCTGTTGCAACGAGGTCACCCAGCTCCCCACTGAACACTCCTCTTTGACAAAAGCTTTCAGCTTCACTAAAAAGATGTGTAGCAGATAGGAAACTCTGGTATTCCACTGAATGGGGTCCAGTCCATTCTGCTTCAACAGATCTTCGCAAGTTAAGGAGTAATTTCTCCATGTCAGCATTCTTATGGTTGGTGTCCAAATCAGAGAGGACAGTCTGTGCCTGTTCATTGCCACTATGAGCTAGCTGTAGTAAACCTGATGACACGGCATGAAAAAAGCAGTCTCCATCACTTTGCACAGGGATGATGCTGAAGCCCCAGGCTGCTAAGTTATTACGTAGCCTCTGCTGATGTTTACTCAGTTCGTCATTTGCAATGACTGCTTGTGGAGGTGCCCATTGCCATAAAGATGTTGTCTACATTGCTCTAAATGAAGGATAAAGAACTGATGTCCAATGTGGCAGTGGGTGTGTTGTCTGTCAGCCAGTAGTGTAGTTTTAGCCACAGGATTGCACGCAACAGGATTGCCTTGGCTGTGCTTATACCAACAGGGTAAGCATTTTCTTCACTGTCCACATGATTGTAGTTGCATGCAGTGAACACATGGGCCTTATGGGGAGGTATGAACCAAAGTATCCATAAGATGGGCCACGGGTCACCCTACAGTGACTATTACAACAAGCAGGCCTCGAATACCAATAGCATAGCGACCTTTCTGCCTTGTGCCTGAAGTGATAGTTAACAAACCAAACCAAAGCAAATACAAATGTTGAGCACACTTGCAGTGATAGCTTTGGTATGGTCCAATGTACACACCTAAGCACTTGCTGGTGACTACAAAAATATGGCTTATGACCACCACACAGAAAAACAAGTACATGAATGACACACATGTACGTACATTATAAGATGTTAAATCAGTTAGCACAGTCACCACAGAGGCAAGGCTAGTCTTTGAAACAGACCCCTCCCATATAAAATTGAGGGCAGAGAGGCGTCTGGTTCATGAGACTAAGGCAAGGCTGCTGACCCCAAACACGTGTAACTCGTGCGTGGGCTTCAGTATGCAAACTACAGGCACTGCACCACTTGTAACAAGAACACGTGTCACACATACAAGATAAACTCATCAATCACATATGTACCTACATATGTACATGTATTGCATACCATGCATACACAAATACATACACACGTGTGCTGCCAGAAAACAACAATATATCGACTTTAGGCACAAGGGATAATGCAATCAACACCAATGTTCAAGAAATTTGATTGACTAGCGAGTAGAAGTGAGTAACATTACAGAAATCGTGGCCATTCCAAGTTACCCCGTATTACCCTATGGCGAGTTTTCCAAGCGTTCCTTTCCTACTATATTCGGGAATCAATCCTCATGTCCGATAGGATCATAGATATTCGACCCATTTATGATAGGATGACCACAGTCACATTCAGAACTGCCTGTAGATGGTGGAGATCTAGTCCAAGTGCAAGGTAAACAGAGTCATTGGTGTTTAAACAGTGGAGATTCGCGGGATTCACAAACCCTACCCCTACCCTAGGCCTCCCAGCCTTTTACAACAACATTAGTCGCTGTGACGTCTAAGGCTGATGTAGTCTGGCGTAGCTGAAACTTATGGTGGCCGAGAAGTACAATTTTCTTTTGAGATAATCCAAATAATTAACTAAATGTACGCAAAGTGCAGTACTCGCGAGACAGTGCGTGGTCAGGGAGTGACTAAAATGCGGAACGGTCTGCAGAACGCGGAACAAAGAGTCACGCATTGCGGAACACATGGCATGTGTTGTCACGCGCACCAGTGCCAGTTTCACGGGGACAGAGAGGAATACAAGTCCAAGGCTGAAAGGTAAAACGATTCGTATGAGAGTTTAGCACACTTTCTTCTGAATTGTCATCATTTATATCATGCAATTGTACTACAAAGTTCAATCATAGTTATTGGTTCTGTAAATTCTGTATGCCATCTCTTTACCTACCCCGAGGACTTTCTCTGTTACTAGCAACATAGCCTACAAGGGAACAGAAAGAGCGTTCATAGCATGCAATGTAATCTAAAGCTGGTCTTTTCCCTTACCTCGGGGTAGAGAACACAGAGTGAAACTGTCATGGCCCGGTGCCAAACCCACTCTGTTAGTGGAATGGCCAAGGAAAAAGATATGCCTGGATTTCCTTCTCTGATGGAGAAAGAGAGTGAAATGTAGTAGATCTGAACATTTAGACAATTTAGTGTCCGTGTTTCAACACAACTCGATACTACCATATTATATTATATACCTAGTCAGTTATGGGGCTTCTACAGTTGTATTGTGTTGTGTGCACACATGTATATGATCACAGAAATTCTTTTTTTCTCTGCCTAGGGGTATGTATACAATCTCCGACACCTCTACATCTATCAAGAGTGAGTTCACAATTCAACACTAATTTGAAGCCTGCCGGCAAACGCATTGGATAACACACAGTGAAAATTTTCACTTTGTGTATCACCAATCCATTGGCCAGTATCCATGTGTAAACTAGGCCTAGAGTATATGTATTCATTGCACATTGTGTTTACATGCACAATGTCTGTTTAAGACTCATATAACACTAGATTGTATGCCTATGAACTCACAAACTGTCCCCGTACTGGTCCCTGTTCCACCATTGTAGCCACTACTTTATCACTTTTTGCTGTTTGAAGTAATGAGCCGTATGTGATAGTCTCCCAGTTCTTGAAGTAGCCCTAGAGAACAAAAATTCAATGCATGTAAGTAAGTGTGAGTGATGAATGAAATGAAGGGTGTTCACGCTTTCTGGATTGATATGTGTGTGCTTACATTTGAATGTGCGTTCCGTAGAATACTTCTGACGGTAGCCTCCTCGAACGTTGGGAATCTGTGCAGCTGTTTTGAGAGAGTTAAACATACCTTATGATATGTACTGTAGGTATAGTAGCTTACGGTGGTAGGGGCTCTTTTTTTCAATGTCCTCTTCCATCAGGGCCACCATTTCCGCAGGTGTTACAGTGATGCTACAGATGTCATCGGGATCAGGACATGGGGCGTCACTATAGTCAAGCTCGGCTACCAGTCTGTCATCTGTCATCAGTGTGGTGAGGAACATTAAGGTTTGTATGTATGTATGCATGTTTTTGGCCATGTACATTTCATTTAATAACCACATACCACTCAAGGGGTAGGTCATGGATTCTTCTTCGGAATCTGATCCAGCTGTTGCAGATTCTTGTTCCATCCTATTGAGTGAAGAATTTATGTAACTGAGACATCAACACTCCCAATTTAGAAGGCAATCAACAAGTTAACTTGTATGTAGTATATTGGGTATAAAGCAACTCACATGGGCTCCGCAGGTAGTGTTGAGGGGATGGTGGCGATATCAGGTGGTGTCGAGGGTGTGGTGGCGACATCAGGTGGTGTTGAGGGTGTGGTGGCGACATCAGGTGGTGTTGAGGGTGTGGTGGCGACATCAGGTGGTGTTGAGGTTGTGGCGGCGATGGCAGGTGGTTGTAAGGGTGTGATGGGGACAGCAGGTGGTGTTGGTGTTTTGTTGGTTCTTCTAGAAGGTGAATGATGTATGCACTTCATATACGTACCTAATTTGCCCATGCATGCTGAATCTTACATTTTTCTTTTGAGTCTGGGATGTAGCTGACATGTATTGATCACCCTTAGTATGTAACTGTAAGTATGTTGGAGGTAAATAGTCATGTTTTGAATACCATTTAATGGCTGTGAACATTCATACCTACTGTACAACTTACGGGTGGTCTTTGTTGTGAACCAGCATCACCGTCAGCCACAGCCTTATTCTGGTCATGTCATCCTTTGTGCGAGTACATAAAATAGTAGATTACGGGTAGAATCTTGTTACGCTTTTATTTTAAGATCACTTACTGCGGTGAAGTCCATTTGCTGGGCCATCACAGTGTATAAGGCATACTGTGTGTACAAAATGTACATAAAATGCATAATGTAATGTATAAAATGTAGATATATGTCAGATGATGTAACAATATAGATGGCGGCTGAAACAACCCCTTACGCAGGTAAGTTATGTCCGAATCTAGCCAAAACACGAGCGCTTTGCTGTCTTCACGGTATGAATCTCATTATCACTGAATTGCATGGGTTGTGCACGTGCCAGTAGTGTGAATCAGCTTAGGAAGCTCCACGACAAGCGAGTTAAAGCTCCAGACCCTACCCAACTTTAGACAGCACGCTTTGTTGTCGAACTTCAATTCGTTCGTTTTTGGATGTTAACGCTTTCTTTGGCAGGATTGGATAAAATGTACGACGACTTAAGTATAAACTAGATTTTGAAAGGGCGGAATCAGATGTTCACAATCGTCAACTTATATTACATAGTGCATGCAGTAATGCAATATTTAACATTGCCATGATTGAAATTATTGTTGTGAACAATGATTTCAAGATTTTATCTCATTTGTCTTCAAAATGTCAAATTGTAGTAGTAAATCAGCTATAGGATTAATCAAAGTCTGGATGGTCACATTGCACAAGATACATGTAAACATGCATTCCGTGTTAGGCTACTAATAGATAAATGCAAGTCATTTGCAAGATGTGCATCTGTCCAGTTTCTGAACCTGTTGGACACCATATCTCCGCTGCTGGTGCTTTCATTTTGCATGCAATATATCCAAAGATCTGTGCCAATAGGTTCCAAAAAATCTTGGGCACCTGTATGTGGAGGCAATATATTAATATTACATGATTAATAAAAGAAATTTAATATAGAAAGGTAACATGTGTGCATGTACATGATATATGGAGATTCATCATGTGCATGTGATGGAATACAATTAGTAAACAAAAAAACTATATATATATGTATATATATATATATATATATATGTATATATATATATATATATATATATATATATTTATATATATTTACAGGCAAAGTGATATAGACATATGAATGCATATATTGTATACGTAGGCATGCTTTCTTGCATGCATACACTGTGCTATCGCAGGTATAACGTGCATATTCTGTAAACAGAGGGGTGTTGTGTGGTTTACAAAGGAATTTAATTCAAAATTTACACATTTTACTAATATACATGCTTTAGTCACGTGTATGTTTATGAAGTCGGCTTGAAATATAGGCCTTCTCTTTCTTAAACCGAAGTGAATTGTATCGAATATCGCAATAGTCTGCACATTTCGTGTTTTCAAAACGTTCTAATAGTTATTCGTTCGTGCTAGAAGAAATATCAATGTCACCGATCGTTACCACTGCTTGGTGACGTCATCATATTGCGTGACCGCCTTGTGCCAATGGCGAGGGAGAGACTTTTGCAACGAGTGAATTTCTTTCGAAAACCCGGTCATCTGAACGGTTGTGTAGAGGAGCCATGTCACGGGAGTTTGATCACGATAGGTAAAACTAAATTTTCACCGCTGTCGATTTTGATAGCATGCTCCATTCCCAACATGTGCACAAGTTTGTGGTTTTACTCTGTGTCAAAAAGAACATTTTGATGGACATCTCAGGAACAAAAGAGAATGGTAAGTTTGACAACGGTGAAAATTTAGATATTGATGTTAGAAAGGTCTTGACAAAGTATGGCTGTTCTAAACGATGGTTTACATGACTGGGTTTTGCACTAAAGTTATTTTTAAGGTCCGAATCTGTGGTCGTTTTTTCGGCTTTGCGAAGTATTGACAACAAAGTTAAGTGAATTTTTGTTGCATTTAATAGTCATATCGATGTTTTGTATGTTTCTTGTATTCCATAAATACACTAAACGCAAGAAAAGTGGGGGTAAATTTCAGCCGACTTTAGGGCGGCCATTTTTGTAACATTGCATATGTGCACATGTCACACCTGCGATGGACGGGTGTAGGTAGTTTTGTTGGGCTGGGTGCATGCTGCACATGCATGTACCTGTCAATTCTGGGATACTGAGAAGCTCTGATGGAATACCTGATGGACTGACCGATAAAACATTTTTGTGTATCCGGTGGCTATTCCAAAAGGCTACAAATTCCTTCACATCCCTGTCAAGCACTGGTCCACAGGAGTAGGTAAGACAATATCTGCAGGTAACCAAAATATATTGTATGGATCCAATACAGTATTATACCATTGGCAAATGGATTGCTAATATCCAGAAGAAGGTTGTGCATGTAGTCAACTGTGTAACATACTGATAAAAGCGTGATCTGAGCAGGAATTTTCCCTTAGAAACAAGTTCTTGAAATGAAGCAATCCACCAGTTTGTCACAGATTTTCGAAATTGTGACCACCATGCCTCTATTCTCTATTAAAGTATACATTATACAGTAAATTTAGTGTATCAATAATATATATATATATATATATATATATATATATATATATATATATATATATATATATATATATATATATATACATCTGGTGTCTTTGGAGAGAAAGCTCTTGCCTTCTTCAGGGAGATTGGTAAACGTTTAAGATTGAAGACCAATGATTCTCAATCATTTTTTCACCTATGCCAACGTATTAGTGTATATGTTCAGAAATTCAATTGTGTGTCTGTTTTGGGTTCCAGTTCTGGATCCCTTTGATTTTTTTTCTTTTTCACGGTTTTTTCTTGTCTTGTCATGCAGTGTTTATTTCCTAGTTTGTCTGTTTTTTTTTCTTTCCTGTATAATACATATCAATAATTTATACATACATATATATATATATATAAACTGTTTCATTAGAGCTGTGAAATAAAGTTGTCAATACAGTGAACCCTCTATTAAAGGATACCTCCAAAATAATTCAGAAACCTCCTTAAACAGGACACCGATATCTTTGCTCTGTCGTATTTAAAGATTTAAAGTCCCTTGTACTGATATGTGTACATCAATTGAATCCTCTGAAATAAGTACACTTCCATATACAGTACAACATATTGTGATCCGAGCGGTGCCCATATTATGGAGGTTTCACTGTAGTTTAATGCTTGTATAGTACAAAAATCAGAATATTCAGCTCACTATGTTTGTCTTGGAAGGACCCTGCCAATGAATTCCTAAAGGCTATTTGGATGCTAGCCACTTGGGAATTCTCTGTTACTAAGTCTCCCGAAGTACGAGGGGACAGCCTTCAGAAGAATCAAGTCATAAACATGTACAGTCAATTTTGTCTATTGATAACAGATTATATATAGTTATAGTAATACAGGACCTTGCATGCATGCACACCCATAGCTATAAACAAAATTATAATAATATGTCAATGCTTAATTGTCTTATTCTTTGCCTCCAACTTTTTCAACACATTCCAAGTAATAGTGAGCCATAATTTTAGGATCATGATTGGTGTTCCAATGTGCAACCACAGAATTTTCCTTGAATATCTACCATTTGATGCAAAATTATATATTTATTAATTAAAGTTTAATTTAGAAGAAAACTGACCCATCAATACAGCCATGAATTTTGAAGCCATAATGGGACAGTTTGTCATAGCCATCGAGATGCCAGATGGAATTGGGACCCCTGTAAAATATTCAAGTTAACATTAGTTATTAATTATAATACTAATAATTATAATTCTATAATATATACTTGCCAGTTTTAGTCCATCTACAAGCATGTACATACTTTGGAATGATATACTCTTCATTCTATGGGATCTTTTATTGCGCTTCTTCACACCAGCTGGGTCAATCTCTTGCAAAATTTTCATAACAGTATCCCTGCATTAAATTAATATTCATATAAGAAGTCACTGATCTGACCTAACATGACCATGTTGAACAGTACACCGCTGTGAATGTTCCATGTCTTTACCTTTTAACTAGCACTCTGTACTTGTCTCGCAATACTTTCCAAACTGCACGGTACCCCTTATTCCCCATTGTACAATTCAGATTTGCCTAGTATATATGTATGTATATAATATATTAATTTTCTAAACTGATGCACTGTAACATTAAATGATCTGGCATCTAGTTTGGCGTATGGTTTCACTTCTTAGCTCATCTTGCAGATTGTGAACTCAGCTTTCAGACAATACCATTTTCATTGTAGTACGCGGCTGGAGTCACTCTACGAAAATTGCACAAGAACAAAACTGTAATTACGCAATGTCATATTTGTGGTTTTCAAGCAATTGCGCCATAACTAACCGGGATATCAACTATATGTTGCAATCACAAAAATCTCTGCTATTCTAGTGATAAAATGGTACCTTATATGTAGCTATATATTCTGCATAAGATGACTAACATACAATCCACAAAAAAGACTTAGGTGAACTGCAAATCATTGTATGGGGAGGGTAGGAGGGTTAAATTGTTGTATGGTGTATGAATAATCACTCTGCCTACATACATACAGTGGCAGATCTATCATGGTTCGACTGGGCCAGTTCAAGCCCCCTTTGGATAATGCAGCAATTTTGAAATTTAACATTGACCCGGCACATTCATCAAGTCATAAAACACTTAAAGAGCAGAAATAATGCAATAAATGTCCTTTAAAATGTTTGAAAGGTTCATATTAAGGCTAAAACCAAAATTGATTTCTAGGAGTCACAAAAATAAGCCCTTTTCTAAAATTAAGGAGACGTTTTGTTGTGATGTTGTAAAGTTTAAAGTTCAAATACATCATGGCCCACTCACTGGTGTCTTTACAAATCTCTGAATGTGTCCCTGATATATATATGAAAAAAGATGGCGGATGATGAGCTGTCATGGATTTGTCTCTTTTAGGATTTTGTTGTAGTTTCGTTTGTTTTGTTCTAATGATGGATTCTAGGCCTCTTGAGGAATCTTCTCTCGTGATTAGGAGCGATGATTGCTCTGAGAACATTGCCGATTCTGTTAGCCGAGCAGGGAGTCACCGGCACAGCGTCAGGATCGACGAGGTGACATCAAGAAAAACTCTGCTCCATGCTCTGTTTGCCTTAAAGTGATGCAAGTGAAGAAGGACAGTTGTGTCAAGACCCATGGCCCAATTGCCAAGCGCTGTCCTGGTTCTTGCCAGCCACCCACCACCATCGTGGACTCAGTATTATCGCCTTCTTCGCCCCTCAACACTTCGAGTCAGCCTCCTCAGCCATCGGGTAGTTCGACTCCTGTTTTCAGGAATCTGCATTCTGGGTTCAAGGTAATCAAGAAAATACCTCGGGGTTCCAGAGGCAAGGCTGCGTCGAAATTCGCTGACGCTATTGATGACGTTGTGTCTTACAACTCCGTCAAAGCTTGGTCGCGTTTGTTCCACCTCCTTAGCAGATGCTTCCATGCCCCGAAGAGAACTGGTCGTTGCTGGAACCTCACGGCTTTGATCAACTCCCAGATCTCACAGGAGAGCGACTTCTCTCACGAAGTCCCTCCTCACAACCCGCGTAAAGCCTCCAGGATCGATTCGTTGGATGCCATTTCAACGAGGATCTCATCCTAGTTGGAAGAAGATGATGTGCCATCCGACTGGCCTGTTCCCAGGACTCATTTGCCGATCCCTCACCGGAGACTCTGGAAGCTTTGAGATCTAAACATCCCCAGCCCCACCCTAATTCTCGTTCTGCTGCTCCACCGGGACAGGATTCTAGTCTATTGGTATCCCAAGAAGATGTCTTAAAGGCTCTTCAGTCATTTCCAAAGGGTTCAGCTGGTGGCCCCGACCTACTCCGTCCGCAGCACTTGATGGTCATGACAAGCCGCTCAGCTGGTGAGGCTGGCCTGCATCTTATCCAGGCAATTGTTTCTCTGGCCAACCATGTCATTGCAGGCGGGGTCCCCAGTGAAATCAGACCAATATTTTTTGGTGCATCGCTCCTGGCTCTGAACAAGCGTACAGGGGGTATCCGCCCCATTGCCATAGGCCTCACTTTGCGCCGTCTTGTGGCCAAGGTTGCCTGCTTGGGGGTCGTCTCGAGTATAGGTGAATACCTTTCCCCACTACAGTTGGGCTTTGGTACTAGGCTTGGCTCTGAGGCTGCTGTACACTGTTCAAGAGCAAATCTACGTGAGCTCCCTTCGGATCATGCGATGATTAAACTGGATTTTAGGAATGCCTTTAACTGCATCAGGCGGGACATTGTCCTCCAGACTGTTGCTGAGCTCATCCCTGAACTGTATGCTTTTGTCCATAGCTGCTACTCTGAGCCTTCCCACCTCTTCTACCATGACACATTACTATTGTCACAGGAAGGGGTGCAACAGGGTGACCCTCTAGGTCCCCTGTTATTTTGCCTGGCTATTCACCCATTGATTCTGAGACTGCAGTCCGAGTTGTCAATATTTTACCTGGACGATGGTCTCATTGGGGGTTCTGTGGATGACCGACAGAAGTCCGAGCTGATTTGCATCAGCCCACATGACTCCCCGGTGCTTCGTTCTATCCCCGACCTCATTCCAATCCATCCCAAAGATGCATCTTTTCTCGGCGCTCCAATCGGTAATACCAATTCTATAAATTCTGCCATTGTGTCCAAGTGCAATGACCTCAGGACCGTGGGTGAGAGACTCCCTCACTTTCAGAAGCATGACTCTCTTCTGCTTCTGCGTCACTCCTTTGCCATCCCGAAGATACTTTATGTACTCAGAGTGTCACCATGTTTTCGCTCCCCCGAGCTTGGCACCTTTGACAACTTGCTCCGCCGGACCACAAGTGCCATACTCAATGTGGATTTGTCTGCTGATCGTTCGTGGTTTCAGGCAACCCTCCCCATTTCAAAGGGAGGAATAGGCATCAGAAGGGCAGTCCAGCTTGCACCATCCGCCTTTTTGGCTTCGGCTGCTGGCTGCCACTCTCTCTGCCTCAAAATTCTGCCATCCCGCCTACACAACCTTCCCGTGCCTGACTTGGTAGAAGCCCTCTCCATTTGGAAGTCCACCTCACCTGAACCTCCGCCTACCAGCCCAGCCAAGACTCAGCAGAAAGCTTGGGAAGGTCCTCAGACCTCTGCAACCTTCACCTCCCTCTTGGAACAGGCCTCAAGCGGCTCCTCAAGAGCAAGAATCTTGAGTGCCTCTTCTGGGGAGTCTGGTGCATGGTTGAATGCTCTTCCTGTTTCTTCCTTAGGCCTACGGATGGATGATGACACAGTCACAATTTCGGTTGGTCTCTGCCTGGGTGTATCTTTGTGCCGACCCCACCTTTGCCGCCAGTGTGGGGCCCAGGTGGATGAGTTCGCCACCCACCGCATGTGGGACATGTCCAAAGTCCCGCTATTGTGTTAATAGGCTGGAAATAGGGCGTGTGTAAGGCTTCGATCATGTGATATGCGCGTGACATTTCTTGACGTATAGTCTTAGTGAAGAAGCAAGGGCGATTGCGCTGCTCGACATTTGTTCTACTTTTACAACATATGAAAGCCTTTATTCATCAAAAGTTAATGTTACGTACATATTGTTGTGTAAGGGAGCTTGGAAGATCATACTCACGATCGATAGTAGGAATTTGTGAATTGCAAAACTTATATACGTACACTAGAATAAATAATCTTTCTACCTTTCTAATGTTTAGTGTCTATGTCTATTTATTAGTAGATAAGTTCTGCATTATAGTGAACTATTGCTAACAACTAGACATATCCCTAATTTTTAGTGTATATATAACTAGAAATCAAAGCAACTCTACTATTTAGTAGACAAAGCTAATTCTTAGTTTGCCTTTTCTCAATATTAGAAATGAAAACTCTAGGAATAAAATCACTTACTAATAATTAGTAATGAATATTCTTACATTAAGTAAGAAATACTAATCTTTAGCACATGCCATTTAATAAAAGTATCATGTCTTAATTTAAATTACATGTATAATAATATTGTTACAGTAATTATTATAGGAATATAATGCAATTCATATATAGTGTTGCGCCACATGGGTGCATGCATGTTGTTGTGTTTGCAACAAGATATTTCACTACAATTCATTTGAAGGAACTTCACAAAGTCACAAAGACAGCTACAGATTTGGCTGGCTTCAATGATTATTGAAACTCAACACTGTGAAACCTTGCGACAATAATATTTCAACGATAGTTACTGTAATAAAAGGTATTTTAAAAGAACTTGCATTCAAACTCAAATTGATATTAAATATACAAATATCCACTTAAATCATATTTGGACTTAATACACATGAAATTGTCCATTTGAACTACAGTAAACAGGTAGTGGCATTTCAGTGAGGAAGAAAAAAAACAAAGTTGCTGTGTGGGTTGTGGCTTGATTATGTATGCTCCTATGTGAGCATCAAACATTAAAGTTTCAGCAATATTACAAACAAAAATGGTTGACTTCCCATCTTAATCCAGTGAGATGATGTCTGTGAGGTGACCAAATGTGTGTGTGTGTGTGTGTGTGTGTGTGTGTGTAGTACATACATTTTATATTAGTACCTGTGCCAGTCTCTGTGATCACTTTAGCAAAAGATTCACAAAAGAATGAAGATTGTAATGTGTCTGCATGGCTGCCACACAAGTAGCATACAAAAATGCACCTTTTCATGAGAGTGGGGCAGTGGAGGAGGTAGTGAAATTTAGGCGCCAATGTTCTGCTGGGGTAAAGTCTAACCATATCTTCCAAATACTGTGCTATTAGCACCCTCAAATATGATGGCTGGTCCTCTGTCATTACATCACAACATAAAATGGCCGTTATTTCTTGTAACAGCATGAAACAATGGTAATGCTCATCACATCTTGAGAACCTATTCCCAAGTAACAAGGGGATCATGTGGAAAAGTTGCCACATTCCATGTGCTGCATATATATGCATAAGATAACAATCATAAACTTAAGATAGTAACCAATTGATTAACTATAGAATCATGTATGTATACCGTATTACCACAAACCTGTTTGAGACATACTGCCACCAAGAGAGAAAAGTTTAGAAGGCTTATCTTCAAAATATTCATAGGGATACTCCTTAAGGCAGTCATTGAATTCGGACAAAGAAATAATCTATAAAATTCATACAAAATCGAATAAATTTAAAGTGTAAGGTAGACAGAATTATGAACATGTACGCATGCATAAATCAATTTCTCATACATGTTATATATGCATCATAGGCCTACCTTCAGAGTCCCAATTGCATGATTGAGGATAAGTTCAACATGCACAGGGATAATCCCTTCAAAGAGAAGATGCATGATGTCCTGTGGTAACTGCTTGGTGACATCAAAATGTGACAGATCACAAAGAGTACTTCGTCTGTTTATACCATACACTTTGGAATAATGACCTCTCTCATCTATACCAATTCCAGGATGCTCCAGATAGGAACATTGTCTCATATGTGAATCAAGAGTTCTCATGGTGAATTCTTCTTCAGTGAACTATAATTATATTATAGTTACAAATCAATTAACATGCATCTGATTCAACAAGTATTATGGACTATAATAGCCCAAGTGATATAACCACAGAGACTATATAATTATAATATAACCTATCTATATAACATAACTATTTGTGAACACTGATACTAACTTTGGATTGTATCTGATCATTTGAAGCCATGCAGTGCCGGCATTTCTTGTCAGCAAAGCCAACTCCTTCTTTAAATCCACCTGCTTTGGCAATGGCAGGGGTATCACCAAGCATAGCAATAAGGTCTCCACGTAGACGTACTTCTTTACTGCCAACATTAAAGATGTGCCCACTACTCTGCAAATAAATGACAGAGTATAAATATCACTGTGACATTACAAAATTAATTACAAGCAGTGTGCAATGTACATACAGTATATAGGTGCTATATATATAATTTCTGTGGGGTGTATATTTCACAAATTAAATTTAAATCAAGAACTTGGCTATAATTCACGATTTTATATTTACTCAAATGGACCATCCCTACTATATTATAGACAAATAATAGACTATGCATTTATATATCTAACCTGATATTACATTGCATAATTGTATTTTCGTGAATGCAGGCAATTTTGCAAAATTCACGAATTTCAAAATATAGTCCAGCAAAAATTAGCACCAATATTTGGGTAAATAAAAAGATTTGAAGTATTGCAATGTAAATAAATCTAACTAATAATAATAATAATAATAGATTCATACCTGATTAAGCTGCTTAATTTCCATTAAAAAAGGCTTCATGATATCATCAAAAGAATACGTATCAAGGAGTTGATACGGGAACAGGCACAGTAAATATATACTTTCAACCTTTGACCTCACTGCTGGGTCCATGTTCCCAAGGGAAAAATAAATGGCTCCTGTAGAGCATAAAATGCTAATTTATAAGTTAATAGCAATTGATTCTTATATATATATATAATATATCTATACATGCATAATTGTTATAATATACTATCATTAAAGAAATTATTAACATATTAATTTTTATAAATCAGCATAATAATATTATGCATAAATTATATATTACATAATAATATAGTATTATAATATACATAAATATATATTACATACATATATATATACATGCATGCATGCAGGACTTACCAATTTTATACATTTTCGAGACAGTTGAGAGCTGGTTAACCGCTGTAAACTCATCATAGTAACCAATTATTTGCAAACTGTTTGGACTGTCCCGGAAAACTGGATGTGACTTAAATAGTGAGCCAACGCATATGTCATGGCAAGTTGTACCATTGCTTTCGTGAGGACCAAATGCTACCTGCACATAACAAGCAAAGAAATCAGAGGCAATACTATATATTTATCCATGCATGCATATATCTGATTTAATGTACGTATTACTTAGAAAACATTGTAGCATGCACAGTAAATTTGAGTATTCCTTACTTGGTTGTACACATGTTCATTATTTAAAAGGGATTCAAGTGTGGATAGAAGTGACACATAGAAAAAGCCCTGGGACGAATCGACCAGTTTGCCTTTTCTTGACTCAACTTGTGATCCCAGCTCAACCCATTCTGGTGTCTATGAAGTAATAAATACACCATACACATAGGTAAATAAAAGAAATATATATTCATACAAAGACAGAATTAACACTAATAGTCTATACTAACAAATTAACTCACAACATAAAATGAGCCTTTAGCCATTTGATTCTGCAAATGATACAGAGACTGAATACCTTCAAATGGATGACCAAAATCTAAACAGTCTAGAAGCTTTTGCACATCAGCTTGGCAAAAATGTGAAAGTCCTGTTTCTGTACATATACTTTGGACCCTAGACTGAGCTTGTGTCACATAATGAGCGTGCAGCATTTTTGTAAAGTTGACAACATCAGATATGGCATTAAGGGACAAGCGATGAACATCCCTAAACTTGATTAATTGCCCAGTGCACATTTGGGTTATTGATTGAGATAAAATTGGACCCTGAGGTACTTCATCTGGGTTACTTTCAACTTCCTGTAGACATTCACCTTCAATACTATCAAATTCATCTATAAATCATAAAACATGCAGAATTTATGCTACAATTGAGTTGAATTCATTATGACTGTATGTAAACACATGCACACACATGCATGAGTATTAAGAAAAAAAATGTTTACAGTAACTGTTACAATTGCATTCCTATTTAAAAGTAGCAGGTGTATACTTACCACTGGCTTCAAAAACATTGAGACCTTCCTGCTCATCCTCTAGGTCATGACATTATCTCTTTTGTGATGTACATTGATTGCAATCTTCATCAGATTCTTCACTGTTCTCACATGCAGCATCTTTAGTAATAAGATATATAGTTATTATGTTCTATGGCAATTTTCATTCATTATTGTAGTACTTTCAAATTGGAAGTACGTATGCAATGGCATGTGCATGGTATGCATACATGTAGTATTTGCTGTTCTGGCTGCACTGAATTGTCAAAGTTATCTGAATAATACCATATACAATGTCAATTACGAAGACCTGGCAATTAAGGCATGCTACAATGCATAATACAAAAGGGATGTATATGTGGTGCATGGGGTACAGTAAACAAAACCATATAGCAATCAAATAGTATGCTGGACGGTATCATATTTGATTGTCATATACACTATATGATACCGTCAGTATGTATATGACTGGTCATAGAAGGTTACAATGTAGATTAACAAAGTTGATCGTAGTTAATACCCAGCATTTGTAATGGGCGCGCCCAGTCGCAACAACCACGCATGCGCAGGAAAACGTAACTCTGAGCATGCGCAGTACACTGCCTCGTGTGCCTGCAAGCAGCTGTCAGCGGATTTAAGCGTGCGGCTAAACAAGACTGCAATTCTTTTCTTCTTGCTATTTTTTTTATCTCCGTTACCTGTGAGTAACGTGAAAAGGGTGTGGGCTGTTTCCCCAGGTTTATTATGCCTATGGGTTGCAGGTCAAAGGTCGCCTCCGGTGTGTATATATAACCTACGTGTAGGCATACACTAAGGTGCCTGGGGAGCAGCCTGCTCCTTTTATACCAAGTAAGGGGGCATTCATGATCTGATTAACCCCCAAGAGAGGTAAGTTGGGTAGTGTACTATAAATGGCTACAAACAGAAGAGTCCCTGGTAGTGTAAGGGTATGTAAGTGGAGATAGAGGAAGGAGTGAAAGTAAGGTACAGGTAGAGGGTAGTATTAGGCCTTGCCAATATATTAGGAATGGAGAATGCTTAGGTATTAATTATAATTATAGCAATGTTATACATTGTGTACCATTCCTGTTCAATAATATTAATATATTATTCTTTACGATAAGAATGATAATAATATTATTATTATAATTATATGCGATTTGTGAATGTACACACAATACACACAATTACACATACTCTGACACTCTAATACTCTAATACTCTAATACTCAAACACATACTCTAACACATATACACTTAGACTAACATATACACATGCATATTATATTAATATTGTTAAACAGGAATGGTACACAATGTGTATGGAGTTGGGAGAGTGGTCGAAGTGTGCAAGAGTGATGAGAAGGGCAGATAGGAGAGTGATGATGAAGCTGAGAGGAGGCACAGCAGGTTTACAGATCGAGACAGGAAGATGGAGAGATGTGGCCAGAGAGGAGAGGGTGTGCAAGGAATGTGGCAGTGGAGAGGTGGAAGATGTGGAACATTGGATGATGAGATGTGTAGCATGGAAATCCCACCGAAGTCAGTTGGAGGCCTGGATGCAGCGGAATAGGGACAAATACAGTGCACAGGATCCTACGGCATCCATACTGTCGGCTGCATGTATAAACTATGAACTATTGTCTAGTATTTTGAGTATGTGGCATGCAAGGTTCAGCTAGCCCTATTTCATGTTTTTATTTGTGTATATATTTTGCTTTGTGTAAGTGCTGCATGGGGCCAAACTACGCCCTAGTGCCAATGGGCATGGTGCACTTTAATAATATTGATTGATTGATTGATTTGATTGATTGTATAGCATTGCTGTAATGTAACTTTGTAGGACCAGCCATATACTGACAGGTCTTCCTAATAATAACAGCTAACTAACTATAACTGACTAACTTGGCCAGCTCAGTAATGCGGGCCCACTATTCCTCTCAATAACACTGGATTCGCCCAAAACAACCTCAAACTTCCGCTTTCTGTATGTGCCTCTATCTTGATAAAGAGAAAAATGCTTTCTTCGGATGTGCCAGTACCAAACACTCGGCGATGAAAATCTTTCCTGACAATCATCAATCTCACAGCTAATTCTCGACTCGCTATGACAACTCCTCATATGAGAAACGAGTTCATAGAGAGTTTCAAAAGACGCGGCGCATTCTCCACTTGATTTACAGGACCAAGTAGTGAATTTCAAGTTCGTAAATGACAGCGATTGCGACTCAGGATTCTCACATTTAGTCGCCATTTTACTCTCGCGCTACACCACGCAAGCGCAGTGCAGTTCTCTTTAAATTTAAAATTTGCTTTTGAGCGGGCTTTTGAAAATGGCGTCCAAAGTGAAAGATTTTTCTTCGTGTGAACTTGCAGACTACTTAGCTGAAAGTGGCCTTGTAGGATCTGAGGAAGCAAGTAATTTCAAAAGTGAGTCGTAGGCGGTTTCTCTTGATGTATTTGTAAGTAGTTGACCGTCAATTTTAGTTGTTTCAGCTCAGTGGTATAGGGTCGAGTATCAATTAATGTTTTCAGTCAGCAACGGATAACTTGAAGCCGCGGACAATTTGAAAACTAGGGTAAAGCTGTCTACATACTTGATACTACATAACTCCCACTCAGCAATTCAAAGAGACAACAATGTGTATATATAGTTTGTAGTTGACACTGCTAGTTTTGACCCACTGTCCTGAATTATCCCACAGTTTAAAATTTACCCATTTTATAACCCTATGTTGTCCAGCAGTATTTCATCCCTACAATTAAATTGGTATATCATTGTATTTCTTATCAAATTTTCACTGTTCCCATTTGTACAATTCTATATTCACATATTCTATACTAAAAAGTAGCGTAGGCCCAGAGAAAGAACTCAGTCTCAAACTGATGAAATGAGTAATATTATGGTGTTAGTCCCTTAGTCATGCATGGCTGCAAAGTTAATTTATAACCATATTTCCTTCTGCATGGTGAGATTTATTACACATGCACGTAAGTATATGCAGGCATCTATATAACCAGACTGAGTGTTCTGTATTGATTCCCCTTCCATCTACAGATAAAGGAATAGATGGAGCATTGTTCTGCAGCTTGAGTCGTGAAGACCTTGCTGTCCTGTTTCCTCGCGATGACCAATTTGTAACTGGTGTCAAGCTATACAAGCACATACAGGAATGCCGCAGGGATCAGCTGAATGATTCAGCCTGTAGTAGTGTCGTAGGTATCTCACATTGCAATTCTTCTATAGTCTCTGATGCAACATCCAAGAGGCACCCAAGCACGTCATGCGATTCTCACCATTCAAGTGATTCAGGTCCGTCATCCAAATCCAGGAAACGGAGTGTGGATCAATCACTTGTAGGCTTTGACTTTACAGAATTTTCTCCAGACATCAAAGATGCTATCAAAAGGGATGCATTTCTCACAGCAGCAAAACGAAACAAGCTAATACGGGAAGCTTGCAGGTCCTTCAAAGGTCACTGTAGACAAGGGGGGATGGCTATTACCCAGGAAGGCAAAAAGGAACTGAGTAAGAAGCTGTATAGCTTAGCTCCTAAAAGTCTTGGTGACCCACCATCTGTAGGGGTAGCAGGGCAACCATACGTAAGTTATGAAATGAAATAAGCTCATGCATGCAAGCTAGCACTTTGTGAAATGTATCTCTTAAATATATATATAGGCAAGCTTGAACAAACAGATAATAAAGTGGTTTCAGAACAATGACCATCAAGATAGGATTTTCAGTGGACAGATCAAGAAGAGGGTTAAGGCAGCGACCAACTCTCCAACTGCAGACATTGATTTGGAAGACGATTTGGCTCTTGAGAAGGAGCACTTGAAGGAGCTCTTCAAAGAATTGGAGCGACACAAGAAGACTTGGAACCCTGACAAAATTGTCCGTTTCCTGTCACTTACTTTCCAGATTCGCAAAAAAGAATGCACCCCACAAAGTGCTAGTGGCATCGCAAACACACTGACGAAATTTCCCTGCTTTAAGGAACCAGTTTTTGTAAGTGAATATTATTATTATTATATAATTTTGTGTTTATAACATAATATATGTATGTGCCATTGAATGTATTCGACTTATTCTCATGTATATGTATGCAATGCCATACATTGCGTCAATGTGTACGTATAATCCAATTGTGAACTACAGATTTTGCAAGATCTTTTCCATCGGTGTGGTGGAATCAAATTTGAGGAAATCCATGAAGTAATGGCAAAAGTTTCAGCAGTGCATAGCAAATGGAGAGATTCCTTGCTACCTGCCTTGTACCATGCTTTCACAGAAGATGGTCTGTTAGAAGACATAGATGACGACACAGGTTTGTTACATGGAACTTGGGTTGTGTGATGCAAGGAGTGTGATATATGCATATATCTAATATGGACTATTGTCTATTTTGAAGAATTGGACATACCATGTTTAAGATTACTCATTCAGAAGATAAGGCCCAAGGGATGCAAGTTGACTACCAAGGAGAGGCTGTCCCTAATAATATCCTTTTCAGAGGTTGGCAATGTTACCACATTAATTCATTTTGCAGTTCATGCAAAATTATTGTACATGCTATACATATGCATTCTTGGTATAATTACCCAAATTCTCTTTGTGTATAGGATTTCACTTCAGGTGCTCAATCAATGAAAGGTGTAACTGACCCTTATATTTTGGTATCTGGTCCAGTTACTGCCTGTAAAGAGTGTGCATTAGTGTGCAATGGGAAAATTCAGTTCAAGATGCACAGTGGCTTTGCAGTCATCAACATGTTGCTGGTCCTTATTGGTTTTTGCCATCTCTTCCAAATTGAGTACAACCCTAGTGTGAAGGAGGCAATGGAATTTATGCAGGAAAAGCTGTTGGGCATTGTGGAAACAAGGCATCATTCCACTGCATACATGAATCTTTTCCGCACTGTGTCATGCCTACAGGAGCAAAGGGAGATGTCAGTGGCAGAATCAGAAGGCCAAAAGAAGAAAAAGTTTAAGGATAATGATGAAGAAGAAGAGGGAATCGATATCGATGCAAGTGATGGTAACAGTGATGTAACAGTGTTGGATGGTCAATGTGACTTACAAACACAGCTATCATTGTTTTACTAAGTCATGACATCTTTTTAGCAGACTTGAAGCTTGCTGTTGTTTTGTGTTCTTTTTAAAAACTTATGACATCGTATGATATAATAGTTCTTTAAATTTATCATGTCGTGGTAATTGAATGTGTTTAACTTTGTGGTTTTTTGTACGTAACCGCAGAAAATTTCATTATTTTAGCTATACTAAATTAATAATAGTAAATTGTCTGAACTTTAGGATATGGTCTAATTTCTAGTCGTTTACTACTAGATTTTTAGTGCTTCTTCTAGTTTTTAGTAATTTAAAGGCTCACCACTGCAAGTACTCATATTTCTAAACTTTAGTGGTCTGTCTTCTAAATTTTAGAAAAAACCTTCTATAAATTAGAAAATATTTTTTCTAGTGTAATTCACGGCGAAATCGCCCTGCTATTTTGCAGTTGATGATAGGCTTAAAGCGCGTTTTGAAGGCTCGAACATAGATCAATCGTTCTTTTATAAGGAACTCAAGTTAGTAAAACCGACTTTTCGATTTGAATTCAAGATCAAACAAAGATTACGCAGCTTGTTCTTCGATGTCGTCGATCGGGTGCTGAATATCCAGTTCGCTTCTCTTAAACCGCCGATATTATACTTCGCTAAACTGTCTCTCTTCTTTGCCTAATGTTCTTCCTCTACTGAGTTCCTCTCGCTTGCGACGCATCGATCATTGCAGAGATCAAACACTTCAAACACTTCAGTAAGGGCAATATGCGATTACGTCACAGCTCATGTCACATGACCGTCATGTGATAATCGGCCCTTAGCTAAGCAAATCCTTCTTGCAAAATGCCATGTCGTCAAGTAAATCAGCGGATCAACGTAGGAAGCTTCTGAGTGTTTTACTGTAATCTATATCAAACGCTTCAACTTTTCACCGATGGGGATTTTGATACCGCGAGTTTCCAAAGAGTAATTGCTGGTTATTTTAGTACATTTTTAGTATTTGTTGATTATCTTGAAAACTATTTCAGTAAACAAAATCCCCATCGGTAGAATATTGGGTAGCCTTATTAGGGACAGTTTAGTCCATATTCTGTGTCTGTAGGCCTAAGATTAGATTTACTTGAGAGGAATAACTGCTAAATACAGCTGCTTGGAAAAGCGGCAAGTATTCGAACGATTGACAGAAAATTTGGTTGAAAAATAGTTAAATGTGTAGCTTGAATGTGTTCATACAGCCTAAATGTGGTTGCTTGCCATTTCTGATACGTATAAGAGAGAAAAAGCGAATTTGTTAGCAACAAAATCGCCGACTTTCGGAAGCCATTCAAGTGCGAATGGACATGTCCCACATGCGACGGCCTGAGTTGCAGAAGGACTCTTGGACGCCACCCCCGCCACAACTGCGTTAATGACGTCATCTCCAGGTCTCTCGCAGCAGCGGGTGTTCCAAGCCAAACAGAGCCTCATGGACTTAGCCGCCTGGATGGCAAACGCCCAGATGGTGTAACCTGTCTCCCTTGGAAGTATGGTCGCCCTCTCATCTGGGACACCACATGTCCGGACACTTATGCTCCGTCTTATACCTCCTTGGCCTCAGTCCGTGCGGGTGCAGTGGCTGATGCTGCAGAAGCCCGTAAGGCGGAACAGTACCGATATCTGGAAGCCTCCCACATCTTCGCACCGGTATCCATTGAAACAGGGGGCTCCTTTGGATCGGAGACCCTTCACTTTATCCGGGAGCTTGCACTGCGGATTAAAAGTCACACAGGTGAGGCCTTGGCTTGGCAGCATCTGACCCAAAGACTTTCAGTGGCCGTACAAAGATCCAATGCTATGGGCATCCTTGGAACTATGCATGCTAATGACTTTTGTTCTGTTGATTGACTACTTTTTTTATCGTGTTTGTTCTGTACATGTGTAAGATTATATGTGTATGTATATATGTATGTGTATAGTATATATACATATATATGTAGTATATATAGTATAGTCTTTTGATTGTCTTATGTAAGTTTAATGTATATATGCGGACAGGCAGGCAGGCAGGCAGGCAGATAAGTATTAAATATGTACATTATGCTATCCACACATATACATATATCCGCGCACCTGCATACATAAATATTCTATACATACACATACAATGTCATATTCAAAGAGTTTTAACCACCATTCGCCCCTCATTTTACAACTGGATGCTACAATACATAATCCTGATAACATTCACCTTAAGTGTTAGCAGCATCAATATTAAGGGGTTGCCTTCGGATTCGACCACGCCTCGTAAGACCAAGTTTCTTAAACTTGTCCTTCAACCATGGTAAACTAGAAAAGAATTGATTGAGGTTCATATTGAATACTTGTGGTCATTTACTGCAGTTAAATTTGCACCTCTTCTTTAAGCCATGCCTCATCTCTAAGTAGCTCAGAATGTCTTTGTAAGGCTTCCACGAATAAAATTGCTGTACCAATACTTCTGAGAAAAGTACAATATTAGCATTGCTTGCAATTTACCAAGCATCTCTCCACAGCCAAAGCCAAAGATCAGTACTGCACTAAACGCAATACATGCACCTTCGGCTATGTTCGCGTCAGCCATTTTAGTACAAGATTCTAATATTATATTAACTTCAATGGTCCTATAACAAGACACTAATTATTGTGAACAGTAACAATTAAGGTGGCTGACTGATAAGGACTCATTATGGATACGCCACATAAAACAGCAAGCGAGTGCTGTAATATGTCGTGACGACGAAGCAGCCGTCATGAAGTCGGAATCGGAATCGGCCGCCATGAGGTCAGAATCGGAATCGGCCGCCACGAGGTTGGAATCAGAAAATTATATTTCTCAGCCACCATAGCAATTCGCCGAGCCGATAAATGCTATACCCGAGCCAAGAAATGCAGTCTTCGAGTCGAGAAATGCAGATTTAAAGTTAATCCGAGATATTATTATGAAGGAACTGTATTTGTCTAGCCGGACTGAGAACCTGAAACGTAGCTGCAGTAGTCGAGACGGAAAATATAGCGAGGCGAGCTAATCAACCAAGCCGCGAGAAATACGACAACCGCACCGAGATACAGGATAGCCAGGCCGAGATATTACAATAGATAGCCGAGTCCACAACACAATGATGCTCGTAACTGGGCCAAGGTGACGACAGGAAGTGCTTGCTCTCACGCGCCACGTGGAGAATGTGCAAAAACAATAAAGTGAAAAAATTGTTCAAGAATTGTCTATGTTGCTTGAAGCCGGTTCAAGTGAGAGTGATGATTCAAGCAATGCCATTCCTAGTCTCTCTACGGCTGATATAGTCACTCATGCCCAAAAATTGGCGAAAAAGTTAAGTAAGTCTTGCGAAGCCCACGGTCATTATAAATGCAACCTCAATAATAATATTATAATAACTGTTTATTGTAACAATAGGATCAACTACCACTGATGCCATAGCAACAACAGGTAGAAAGCACCTCAAGAGAAAACAGCCAGTGAATTTGAAGAGCACAAGACATGGTTTCAATAAGTATAATGTATAAAAGCTGTATATACACTATTATTAAGTTAGTATCCAGACTGAGTGTGACTTACGTAGACTAAGTGTTATATTCATTTACCATCATAGATTTATAAAATTGCATATCTTCACAGGGCCATGCATTTATTAAACAGTTGTTTACAAGCAATACTGTATACAAGAGCATTAATTTGACAATTTCAAAGGGTCAATGATTTCATGCCTTCTGTTTAGATCTCAGTTTGCCGTTTGGAAAATCCAATGTCAGCCAAACGCGCAGGTATGTTATGTCCAAATTCTGGACATAAAACAAAATGGCGGAAGTCTTCGAGTTACTATAATTTTTCGCTTTGTTCTTTGTCCTGTAAGTAGACTTTCTGAAAATAGTCAAGACGGCATCTGCCATATATGTACTTGGCTTCAAAAGCAACAAAAGCTAGTTTTAACCTCTGCAACTTGCGTGTGGTCAGTTTTCTTTACACCATACAGAAAAATTTCAAAAGGCAAAAAGGCGGTGGTTAGGATCTCGGCTTTTGGACACAAAAGTAGGTTCAAAAGAAAGCACAGATTGAAAATTTACTAAATCGAATCTTGGGCAGTGATCCTCCACTCCACGGCTGTTATGTCCAGGGGTTTCTGCCCGAAAACAAGGTTCCCATTTACAAAACGTTGGACATAAACTGAGAGGAGCAACGCATGATGCCCCAAGATTCGATTCTGAGGGTTCAGTCCCTTACTAATAATATATCGCAGTTTCAAACCCAAAAGCCGAGATTTCTACCACCGCCTTTTTCGATGAAATTTTCTTGTCGAACAAAGCTGCTTTCACATGTTGTCACATGTTCCTCGAACTTCTTTCTCGTATACTCGTGTATACGTTCCACTTGCACATGACATCATCACTAAAACAAACTACAAGCGCATGACAAACCCACCCCTTACCCGCTATAATGAAATTCATTGCGTGAAGCCAGATAACGTCGCACTTTTGGCTGGATTTGGACATAACACATCTGCGCGATATTCACAAGAAAGTCACTGGCTACATTGAACTAGTTGTTAGAAGGGATTGTGGATATAAAGAACTAGTGTCATTGATGAAAGCTAAGTTTCAGGATTTGGTTGATCTGAACAGTAAGACATGCTGTATATTCAGAGCAAATGGGGCTAAAGTGGTCAATGGTTTGAGTAAAGTCAAAGATGAATCCAAGCTGTGGACGATTGGAAATTACCTGAATATGCTCCACATTCCTGGAGACAACCTGAGGTTGGGAGTAGGGCCTGACTCTGACTCAGATCTAGATTCTGAGTCTTATAGCTCTTCTGATTCTGAAAAGGTATGCATGCAGTGGGCAAGAATAGCTGCTATAGTGTGTATTGTAACAGAAATTCTATGTATACAGGTTTGCATACCTTATCCTTTATAATTTGGCCCATGCTCTGAATTGATTACACAGAAAGTTAGTGAAGAGCCAGCCTGAAGCTAAGGTATCAGCCACTAACATAAAACCATACCGATTATCAGCAACCAATGGCATGTTGACTGTCAGCAACACAACTTTATCAATCAGCCTATCCACTGAGTCATGAGTTGACACCTCAACTTGAAATGGCTTCTAGATCTGCTCCTGGACCAAAAGAGTTGCTGCCTCTGAAAACAAAGCAGTCGGGCCAGCTGCATGATAAGGACAACCAGTGATTGTCATGAGAATAAATTTTATACTCTTTTTAATATGTCATTGACCACTATATTTAGTGATGTATGCAAAGACAAAGATCATCCTGGGTGACTGTGAGACAATGAAAGAAATTTATGATGCATCAGCTATGAAGGGTAGAGCACAAATATTTAGTGAGGAACAGAAACAGCACCACATACATGTTAATGGATGGTGACTTTATCTTTCAACCAGAATCTTATGGCTATCGTGTGATTCAGCTAAAGTTTGGTAAGACCATGTCATGTTTGTGGATTCCGTAGCAGTCCTGTGTTCTGGATGCACACAGCATATATAATGTATTGCCTGCCTTTCCAATGAGGGAGA